>RQTK01000371.1:52500-68487 GCA_003991915.1 Elysia chlorotica | reverse complement strand
TTCACCAAATGTGACCTACCAGACCCCGAGTATTCACCAAATGTGACCTACCAGACCCAGGGTGTTCACCCAATGTGACTGACCGGACTCCGTGCAAACGCCAAATGTGATTAGCAGGGCCTGAGCAACCCGCCCTAGAGCCTGCTCGCTATCTTCACGTACTTGACTTCGAGATTTTGCGTTTGCTCTCTAATTGTTGCCTAAAGGTATAAGGGATATAATGTAAAAAAAAGTATTCATTTTTAAATGGACGCTTTTTGTAATTAAGTTTTTAGTAAACACGCTATAAACTGTTTTGTCAGTTAACGCCCCACACAGTTTTTAGTATAAAAAACGGAAACGATAATTATGTTGTTTTACATACGTCGTGCTTCTTTGATTTCTTCATCTAAACAAAATGAAAATAGTAACACAATTCTAAAGTTAGCAAAACAAAGACAGCACTTTGATAACATAAAAGGTAAAATTACTTTGAACCCTTTCGCTAGATGAGTATAATATGAAATTGACCATAAAAACACAACGCAATATCAACTGCATTACTATGTACATTCATAGAGAGGGAAGGGGATTCCAGGAAGATGGATTGCCTAATCTCCATAATGTTTCAAGTATGTTATAATTATGGATTATTCGTTGTTTCTTTTTTACATAACGTTTTGTCTGTATATCTGCCTTATTGCCACGTATGTATTTTGATGTATGTCTTTTCTGTCCTTTTCGTCATTACTGATGAGTGAGACTTTCCAAAAAAGAGTTTTTATGACAATAAAAAATTTGTAAAATAAATGTTGAAAAGCAAAAAGAAAGAAAGATTGATATATCATTGACTATGGTGAACCTTTGCGAGCCACGAGCTCTACATCAATAAAATTTGAGACACTAAAAAATACGTATATGTTACAGGC
The DNA here is from genome assembly GCA_003991915.1 of Elysia chlorotica. NCBI lineage: Eukaryota > Metazoa > Mollusca > Gastropoda > Plakobranchidae > Elysia > Elysia chlorotica. The sequence continues at coordinate 67,579 of RQTK01000371.1, read as the reverse complement.
TTTCAGTTGACTATATGTTACGAATTTCTAACTGGGCCTATAAGTTGCGACTCCAACTTGGAACCTCGGCCGCTCAGGCACGAGCGCTAATCACTGCGCTAACTGACAGATATTCATTTTTCTCATGGTTTCACTCTCGTTGTTTTATGTATTCAAATCTTAATTTCTATCCCACATTGCTCAGACAACGTGACCAATCTGCATGTGGCCAGACCGCCGTGATAGTCCCAACATTCCTAGGACAGACCGCCGTGATAGTCCCATCAGCAGCAGCACAAACCGCCGTGATAGTACCAGCATCTTCAATCCAGACCGCCCTGATAGTACCAACACCCTCAGCACAGACCGCCGTGATAGTACCAACATCTTCAGCACAGAACGCCGTGATAGTACCAACACCCTCAGGACAGACCGCCGTGATAGTACCAACATCCTAATGACAGACCGCCCTGATAGTACCAACATCCTCAGGACAGACCGCCGTGATAGTACCACCATCTTCAGGACAGACCGCCGTGATAGTACCAACATTCTCAGGATAGACCGCCGTGATAGTACCAACATCTTTAGGACAGACCGCCGTGATAGTACCAACATTCTCAGGATAGACCGCCGTGATAGTACCAACATCTTCAGTACAGCCCGCCGTATAGTCCCAACATCCTCAGTATAGACCGCCGTGATAGTACCAACAACCTCAGGACAGACCGCCGTGATAGTACCAACATCCTCAGTTTAGACCGCCGTGATAGTCCCAACATCCTCAGTATAGACCGTCGTGATTGTCCCAACAACCTCAGGACAGACCGCCGTGATAGTCCCAACATCCTCAGGACAGACCGCCGTGATAGTACCAACATCCTAATGACAGACCGCCGTGATAGTACCAACATCATTCTTCAGTATAGACCACCGTGATAGTGACAACATCCTAATGACAGACCGCCGTGATAAGACCGCCGTGATAGTACCAACATCCTCAGTATAGACCGCCGTGATAGTACCAACATCCTCAGGACAGACCGCCGTGATAGTACCAACATCCTCAGGACAGACCGCCGTGATAGTACCAACATCCTCAGTATAGACCGCCGTGATAGTACCAACATCCTCAGGACAGACCGCCGTGATAGTCCCAACATCCTCAGGACAGACCGCCGTGATAGTCCCAACATCTTCAGGACAGACCGCCGTGATAGTACCAACATCCTCAGGACAGACCGCCGTGATAGTACCAACATCTTATAACCGAAACAGCGATGCTCAAGTGAGTTGGGGAAAAATTACTTTCAATCCTTGAATTTTCATTTTTAAAATAACCACTCAATCTTCGGAGAGGATAAAGCGCACAGCGCACAGACAGGCTATGATCGGGTTTCAACTTTAACTGGAAGTTTGTCTTCTCCTGTCACTGCCAACGGTGGTGAACCCTACTCACTGGGTCACGAGAGATTTTCAAAATAAATGGTTTTATCAATCATGTCATTTTTACTGGATTTTTTTATCATCTTTTTTTTTCAATACTACCAGTACCACATCCCCATCTGTCCGTTAAAGTTTTCACTTCATGGCTGTGTTTTTGCCAAAACCACATGTTGGTTTATTCCATACTTTTGGATAGCAGAAGGGATTTTTGCTTTGAAATTGGTGGGCAAAAAGCTTTTTAAAAAAACTTTTGTTATATTTCGGTAGCTGGTTATTTGCTGGAACTTTTTTTGCAATGTGTATGAATAATTTCAGCAATTGAGAAATCGGGGTTTATAATACTTGCATAACTTTGGAGAAATGCTCTGAGCTGAATGTATCGCGTCAGGTACAAGAAAAAATACTCAGAATGACGGATTGGTGGATTGACCCCAAGTTCTAAAGAAACAAAACAAATCCAGGGAATAATTGTATCGTGGTAATTAACGTGAATGTGTCCAACATTGCCAAGATGAAAGGGTTGTTATGAAGCAAACCTGTGAAATCTGTTGTTGGAGATTTGCCCGCCGGTGTATCCTGTATCTTAACACGCCTCTACACCCCACTCCCCACCCCCATATTCTAGGTCAGTGGCGTTGTTGGTGATGTTTAACATGATGTATAAAACAATATGACTCCGAAATATGGCGGATAATTATAGTTTATGTTGTTTCCGAGAGAAGTCGAAGGGACTCTCAGCTTCTTTTTTTATTAGCGGGGAATGGGTGGATTTAGGACTAAAGTCAGATTCAAAAGAAACCGAAGGAAGCGGATGTGCGGAAATAAAAGTGAAACTCACAAATAAAGCATGACAAACAAAAAAATGCAGATGAGAGAAAAACAAAACAATAGGGGTAAAAAAAAACCCAAAGGCGTCAAGGAGTGTGGGAGAGAAGACAGGAAAATAATGAGCAGAGTGAGGGGCCTGAGTGCAGCGGCCAAAGATGGGACAGGACGTACAAAGCGTGAGTGATGTGGCGCCACCTTGCGGGTGATGGAGTTCGCGGCTATGACAGCTCCTTTCGGGGATTTCCATTTTGTGTGATTTCCCTGGCGCGGAGAGAATCATGTCGTGACAAGCGTTATCAAAGTGTAATGGTTTGACCTGGCCGATTCCAGGCAGCCCGCCTCGCGCCCCGGACAGTTAGCAATCAATGAGACTTCACACAAGGAAGCAACGGAAAGAAAAAGAGGGGGAGTGGAGGAATAGGTAGAAGAGGTGATTAGAGGCATATACGGGAAGAGAGGGAGAAAGAGAGAGAGGGGGAGAGAGAGAGGGAGAGAGAGAAAAGAAAGAGAGAGGGGGGGGGGTAGAAAAAGATACAGTCCATGTGAATGGAAAGAAAGAATGTTGTGAAGCGGAAGGAATTAAAGGTTGGGGGGGGGGGGGGAGAGAGGGAGAGACAATATGGTAATTAGAGATAAAAAGATAAGATGCGTGGAATGAAAGGTACCGTAAAAATATAGGTAACGATGGAATAACCAATTGTTGTTAAGAAGAAAAATCAGATAATGAGTGAGAGGCATCACAGTCCAATCCTGATATATCGACATCCAGGGGACCCACATGGTTTATGTCGAAATAAGAGAAAGTCGATATAAAGAAACATTCAGAATGCATCATGTTTGATCCTCCATTCACCCTCGGTCCCCTCGCTGCCCAAAAATATGCCCAAATTATAGCCACGCGCTAAGCAAAGTGGCAACTAACATGCTATAATGCCAAAGTGATATTTTGGCGAAGATACAAAGATGGACATACTTAAGAAATCTAGTCTTTTGGTCTGTTTTGTCTTTATACTTACTGTCCTAAAAAAGGAGTGAAATTGAGACTTGACCAAAATTGTCGATATAGAAAATATCATTATCATGTATATGGGACCGTGTGTACTTCAATTAGTTGTTATAGTACGCTGTGATTATTAAGTTTTATTACACGCAACAGAAGTTTACACAATTCAATAAACAAGTAAGGCACACAGATAAGTTTGAGTTAGATAAGATTGAAATATGCCACTCAGTAATGATTACTATTAATGATGTAAGAAGAAATTAAAATCAAAATGCAATAGTAGAAAATGTTTATTTTATGATCGATAGAATTAGAAAACCAATAAAAATTAGTCTACATTCAAATTAAATATCAATAAACCTGTCAAGTCAAATCAACTCTTATATTACAGTGTAACTTCACTTATATAAAATAAATTTAGTACAAAACTCCGCTTCTAAATCTATCAACTCAACAAGTCTTCGAACTATTACACCAACTTCATTACAATAGTACTGACAATAGAAGAAAACTAAGTTAGAGAGAATTAGAAACCATTGAGAACCACAATTACTATGTAAGATAACCAACCCACCCAACCCGAGAGAGAAAGAGATTACCATTAATAACCAGAATTACAGAATTTTTTAGAACTACTGACACTGCTAAGAATGAGAATTATTATATAACTAGAATAGAACCCACAGACATTAAAACAATCTAAGTCTGGGCAGATTACCATGATCAAAGTCGTCAATTTCCCTGCTCCTAAAGAGAGGACTCAAAACGTAATCTGACTACTGCCTCTAACTGAAACCTGTCAATGGAAACAAAAAGGAGGCGTGGCCAAACTACGCGTCCAAGGATCCCAAACCTTAGATTCAATCTACGCAGAGTTCAAACTCATATGATACTGCCAGACTCTTTACTGATAGCCAACGAAAAGCTCGCGAACTAAATAAAGAATAAAAGAAAGCATTATACATTAATGTACACTCATCCAAGTGCAGGGTGATTAAACACATACGCGAGTATGTACACACACACACACACACACAGGAATATAGGCACTTTGTAAGATAACCAAACCACCCAATCCTAGAGAGAAAGAGAGAGAGAGAGAGAGAGAGAGAGAGAGAGAGAGAGAGAGAGAGAGAATGCACAAACTAAAAACAAACATCTTTGGAGTGCAGACGAAATTTAAAAAATAATGTAAAAAATGTTGACAAGTTATTAGTTTAGAGACACAAAACAATATTCTTAACAAATCATTTTTAAACCTTCTTCAAAAATAATTAGAGTTTGTATACTAAAGTGGCGTGCGAGATATCATCATATGAATACCGACACGTGTGAAGGATGAATGAAGAGAAGATGAATAAAGGAATTGTGATCACGGTACTACATGTACCAGCGCACAGAGAGATGAAGAAATGCAGCCTTGACAGAAGTGACAAGAAAGACTGATACTTGTAGTAGTTTTCCATCTCTTATCTTTTAGTTTTACCCCATCCTTTACTCGCGCTGTCTTTTTTTTTCTGTGTAATTTAGACACTTCACATTGTGACTGATTGCGTTCTTGTTTCCACGCCAACTCTCCCCTCGTCCCCCCTATCTCTCTCCGTCTCTCTTCCTCTATCCCTCTATGTTGGACGTTAAACAAACCCAACCCCCAACCCTCTATTCCCTCTCTCTATCTCTCTCTCTCTCTCTCTCTCTCTCTCTCTCTTTCTCTCTCTTCACTCCCCCCCTCACCCTCTTAGTCAACCCTGTACTCTATTGCATAGCTTTCGCATGACTCTCTCTTTCTCTCTCTCCCCCCCCCCTTCGACCAACACACTACAGCCATCAGTATTTTCGGTAGAGATGAATCTTTGACAAGAAGGGAATTAACCCGCATCCATCAAAAGTGCAATTCTTGAGAGTATTGTTCGAAAACCATCACTCTCTCTCTCCCCAGAGGGTGAAGGGAGAACTGTTCGCTGAGGAGACAGCAAGTCCAGGCGAGGATGGCTCACAACCCGCTCACTTGCTCAACTTGGATGGAAACTTTGACAGAAGTAAATCACGCAGAAACCTCACAGTGTCTCTACACCAAAGGTTTTCTCATCTCAATTACCACGTAGAGTGACTAGTAAAAAAAAACGAGGATTGAATATAGTGATTGTCTTAAAACATTTTTCATATACACTCTCTGATGTCTGTAATGATTCTGTTCCAGCGGACATTGGTTAGACGGATGTTTGTTTGGTTTTTGTTTTGTTTTGTGGGGGGGGGGTTGTTTGTTGTTGTTTTTGTTTTGTTTTTTGCTATCTTGGAGGTTTTCCCCATGTTTTAATGCTTTCTTGGAGTTTTTTGTTTTTGTTTTTGTTTGTTTTTTAATTTTGCTTTCGTGGAGGTTTTTTGTGGTGGTGGTGGTGGTTAAGAAATAGAGTAAGCTATATTTTAAATAGTTTCAGGGTGTATCTCTATCCTCTCACAAGAGGAAAATTTTAAACGGTAACAGAAGGTATTTTTTGGGTATCGTGTCAACATAGTGAGAACTGATAGAACCGACAGAGCATACAGACAAGATAATGTGCGAAATAGGATCTAAGGATAAACTTAAAAAATGGGTTCGATCTAAGCTCTAGCTGTTCAATCTTTCAAACGGGATCCATGTTCTGAGTGGTTAATTTAACAAAATGGGATCTAAGTTTTAACTGGTCAATCTATTAAGATAGGTTCCAAGTTCTAACTTGTCAATATTATAAAATGGTATTCAAGTTTTAACAGACCAATCTTATAAAATGGAATGTAACTTGTTAATCTCATAAAACGGGATTTAACTGATCAATCTTATAAAATGGAATGTAACTTGTTAATCTCATAAAACGGGATCTAACTGATCAATCTTATAAAATGGAATGTAACTTGTTAATCTCATAAAACGGGATTTAACTGATCAATCTTATAAAATGGAATGTAACTTGTTAATCTCATAAAACGGGATTTAACTGATCAATCTTATAAAATGGAATGTAACTTGTTAATCTCATAAAACGGGATTTAACTGATCAATCTTATAAAATGGAATGTAACTTGTTAATCTCATAAAACGGGATTTAACTGATCAATCTTATAAAATGGAATGTAACTTGTTAATCTCATAAAACGGGATTTAACTGATCAATCTTATAAAATGGAATGTAACTTGTTAATCTCATAAAACGGGATTTAACTGATCAATCTTATAAAATGGAATGTAACTTGTTAATCTCATAAAACGGGATTTAACTGATCAATCTTATAAAATGGAATGTAACTTGTTAATCTCATAAAACGGGATTTAACTGATCAATCTTATAAAATGGAATGTAACTTGTTAATCTCATAAAACGGGATTTAACTGATCAATCTTATAAAATGGAATGTAACTTGTTAATCTCATAAAACGGGATTTAACTGATCAATCTTATAAAATGGAATGTAACTTGTTAATCTCATAAAACGGGATCTAACTGATCAATCTTATAAAATGGGATCTAACTGACCAAGCATATGAAATGGGATCTAAGTTCTAACTAGTCAATCTTAAAAGTAGGGGTTTAAGATTTAACTACCGAATATTGTAAAAGGGGCTCTAAGTTCTAACGGGTAAATTTTGAAAAATTTGGATCTAACTAGTAATTCTTATTAAATGGGATCTAACTGGTAATTCTTTTCAAATGGGATCTAACTGGTAATTCTTATCAATTGGGATCTAACTGGTAATTCTTGAAAATTTGGGTACTAACTCAGTAACTGGTCAATCTTAAAAAAAAGGGGGGGATTGAACTGGCCAATCTTACAAAATACATGTAGGATCTAACTGATCAATCTTATAGAATGGGATTAACTGGCCAATCTAAATAAATGAGATTGAACTGGTAATTCTAATAAATTAGGATACCGGTAAAAAAAAGTCAATCGTATAACAAAGATCCAACTGGTCAATCTTACAAATTGGGATCGAAATGGTCAATCATTATCAAATGGGATCTAACTGGTCAATTAAAAAAATGGGACTTAACTGGACAATCTTATAAAATGGGACTTAACTGGACAATCCATAAAAATGATTCTAACTCAATAACTGGTCAATTTTTGAAAATGGGAGCTGACTGGTCAACCTTTAAACTGGGACCAAACCTCTAACATTTTGAGATTAGCCAGAACGAACTTAGATCCCAGGTTTTAAGATTCACTAGCTAGATTATAGATCCCCCTTAATAAGTTTGATCAGTTAAAACTTAGACCCCATTTAAAAAATTAACCAGTTAGGACTTCGATCCCATTTCATAAGATTGACAAGTTAGAACTGGCTCAAGTAGTAAAGCGTTGGTGTACATATCAGGAGGTCCGCGGATCTAATCCAACAATAAGCAGATTTATTTGTCCGATGTTCGTCCCCTGTAACTGTCAGTATAATGAGACCGGCTGAGACAGGAGTCATGGTATCCCCGCCCTGTCTCGTGTGTAGGCTAACCTTGGAAAGGTGAAACCCGGAAAGAGGGAGATAACTCTCTCTTAATAAATATTGGAACATAGCGCGTGAACGAAACTCATTAGAAATACACTGTGCTACTTAAGCGTGCATGTATTTGAGAAGCACTGTATAATTGCTACCAAATTGTGCATGTGTTTGAGCTGCACTTTTTATTAGCTACCAAGGCGTGCATGTTGTGCTTGGAAATTTGTTATCAGTCCAACATTCTGTTTTGTTTACATGGGTGTGTGTGTGTGTGTGTGTGTGTGTGTGTGGTGTACTTGTGTGTGTGTATGAGTGTGGTGTACTTGTGTGTGTATGTGTGGTGTACTTGTGTGTGTTTAGACTGGAAGGGCTGAGATTGAGTTGGACAGGTCGCGTATTAGGGCATTAGTGCTGGAGGGCTTGTTACTCTGGCGGCTGTGGGATCGCCACGCTCACTTGTGACGTGTTTCTAAGCAGGCCCGTCAGGCACTATCAGGTCCAGGCTTGTCCGCCCGTCAGGCTCTGTCGCGGGGACTTAGTGCATGGGGCGCGAGATGCTACGCAGACTCTGGTTCAAACGCTGGTAGGACTGTATTCATTTGTCCGCCCGTCAGGCTCTGTCGCGGGGACTTAGTGCATGGGGCTCGGGATGCTACGCAGACTCTGGTTCAAACGCTGGTAGGACTGTATTCACGTTGCTTTTGCTGTTTCCATGTATTTATAGTATTAACACAAGTTGATGTTGCTGTTTGCATCAAGGATCTGACTGTCCTATCTTTCATCTAGTCTTTGATTTATCAAGGACCTTGCTGTCCAATCATCCTTCATCTAGTCTCATATCTATCAAGGACTAGCTGTCCAATCCTCCATCTAGTCTCATATCTATCAAGGACCTAGCTGTCCAATCCTTCATCTAGTCTCATATCTATCAAGGACCTAGCTGCCCGAAAATTCATCTATAACCTACTTTTTTTACATTCAAGGATCTGACTGTCCTATCCTTCATCTAGTCTTTTATTTATCAAAGAGCTAGATGTCCAAATCCTTAATATCCTTATCTATAATCTAGTATCTTAATTCTTATTTATCAACGATCTGACTGTCCGGTCCTTTATCTAGCGTCTTTCTTACCACAGGTCTGGTTGTCTAACCCCTCTAGCTTCTTATGAACCAAGACCCTGACTGTTGGATTCTTCAAACAACTTCTTCAAGGATTTGGCTTACCCATCCTTTATCTAGGCCTCTTATTTATCAATGACTTGACTGTTTGAACCTTCATCTAGTCTCCTATTTATTAAAGATCGGGGTGTCCTATGCTTTATGGAGTGTTTTATTATCATGATCTGGCTGTCCATTTCTTCATTAAGTCTCCAATTTATCGAAGACCTGGCCGCCCAATCCTTTATCTAGTCTCTTATTTATCAACGATGTGACTGTCGGATTCTTCATCTGGTCTATTATTTATCAATGATCTGACTGTCACCATCCTTCCTCTCAATCGAGTATCTGGTTGTCCAAGCCTCATTGCCTGCTATTTATCAAGGATCTGGCCCCACGATCCTTTTAGCTTTTATTTATCAAATACCTGACTGCCCGATCCTTCATCTAGTCTCTTATTTATCAATGATCTGGCTGTCCGATCCTTTTAGCTTCTTATTTATCAAGGATGTGGCTGACCGACCAGATTTTTTGCTCCCCTACAAGCGATGGAGGGTATGCAACAAAGTAGGGAAAAGTGTTCTCGTCGCAAGAGCGCGTATGACATCTGTTTGAGATCCTGGTTTTAGGGGCGGGGCTAGTGACAGTTGACAAACTTCACATAGTCAGTCATTTGTTGTTGTTTTTTTTTTTCGTTTTTTTTAGCTCTCTTCGTTTCTTTGTTTTCTCTTTTTACCTTTTTTCGGTTATTGTTGTTGTTGTTGTTGTTGTTGTTGTTGTTGTTTTTGTTGTTGTTGTTGTTGTTGTTGTTTTATTTTGCTAAGCAAATTCACTCACTAAAAGAGCTGCGAGACTCCGGCTACAAAGCCATGGTGATGCCGGTGAAGATTGGTGCCAAAGGGTTCGTAGGATCATCAGCCTATGATCTTCTGACTAAGCTGTCAATATGTGGCAACAGAAGAACAGAAACTCTGAAGCTAATGACTGAGATAGCCGAGAACAGTTCCTGGTGGATCTGGAGCCCTAACTATCGGGAGCTAGAGACTCAACCAAGATGTGGGTATGGGTTCGAATCCTGTGCGGTGCACACACAAATATGGCAGAGAGACACCTGGTGTTCTGATATATACATGGCCCGATCCCCTTGGAGTGTTAAGAGTTACGGGCCGAAACAGTTGCGTAAAAGGGGTTACTTCTCTGAAGACCCTGTTGGCTAGCTCTCCGGTGAGTTTCTGCACATAAACGTAGCAGGACCTTGTTTTTGAATAATAGAAACTGCGGAATGGTGACACAAGACATTGAAGACAAAAACGACGAAAAAAAATATTAACGTAACCAATAGTGAAAAAGTATCATTTAATGTCTTATAAAATTATCAGGGTTTCTGATTTTCTAACTACAAGAAAAATTTGATGGACTGGCATTTTATAACTTAGTAAACTTTATACTCCTTGTTTTTCCCCATATAAAAAGATACATTTATTTCCTATTCCCCAAATATATTAAAAACTATTACCATTGGTGCCCATCTGCTAAGCGCCCTTCTTTTCTATTTTGACTAGACGATTGTTAACACAGGGCCTGGCCTTGCTGCGCTGATCAGCACGGGTATGGGTAGGCTTGCTCCATGCACAACGCTCTTTGCGACACAGGCGAGCACGGGGTGGCCATACTGGGGCAGGGTCCCGCCTTCTTCACGCGCGGCTTGTCCGTGGGGTAGGCGATCAGGTCGTCCGGCTCCAAGATGAGTATGTACAGCAGCGTCATGTTGGCCATCACGGCCGCCAGCCGCGTGAACTTGTTGAGCTGCATGAGACTCACCGTGGCCATGAAGCCGACCACGTAGAGGGCGATCACGGGAATGATGATCCACATGACGTGGAAGAGCGTGTCGAACGAGGTCTCGCAGAAGCTCGGGGTCCGACACTGCAGCATGGGTTCGGGGTACCAGCTGGGGGTCGGGTAGATGACGGACGCGGTGTCCTCCATCCCCGCCGCTTGACCGCAGCAGCAGCAGCAGCACTCGGAGGACGACGAGCCGCACGCCGGGACAGGAGGGCTCGCCTTGTACAGCAGCTCGAGGAACTTGTTTTTTCTGGGCATGATGGAAGCCGAGTTGCAGGAGACGTTATCAGGAAAACCGTCCTCGGGCTTGGAAGCGAGCGGCTCGCAAACGTAGTTTGGGATTAGGGGTGGCAGGTTGCGTCTGGCTTCCCAGTCAATGTAGGGCGAGCAGGGAGACAGGCTGTTCGGGTAGCCGGGAGGGAGCGGCGGGAAGTCCCCGGGTAGCCTATGGATATCACGTGCTTCTTCATAGGCCTGTCCATGACGTGGCGCTCCGTATGTCGGTACATTGCCGCGCGCGTTAGCACGTGACCAATCGTCACCCGAACTTTGTGCCGAGCGGTGCAGCGGTGATTCCCCCACGAAGCGGGCGCGGCGTGAAGCGGTGCACGCCATGCACAGAGTCTCGTTGTTAGCTGAATAGGATTCTATGGTGCAGGCGGAGCAGAGCGGGGCGCGGCAGAACACACAGGTTTCGGCCATACACACAACACATATAGGTGTCCTGCACGCTGAGCACGGCGCGAACTGACACCTGATGCACGGCTGCACCGTCTGGCGGAGGGGCGGCAACAACGAGCGGACAGGCTGCAGGTTCGCGCGGCGTCCGTCCTCCTGGGGATAGAAAGGAATATCGTTGAGTGACCTTCGTGTGATAGCGTTGGACGTTGAAGTTTTTAAAATGCTGGCGCCTTGCTGGTATTTCTCGCGCTCCCCATATTCACGGCGTTGCGATCGGTTTCCGTAAATATTGGATCTTGTTTCGTTGCTCCTTGTCAAGGAATTCTCTGACCGTGGCTCACTGTCGGTGGAGCTCTTATCGGAAGATGGCATTGTGTACCCAGAACCTCGTCGCACGGGCTGATCGGGAGAAGACATTGTGTAGTCAGGACTTCCCCTTACGGGCTGAACCTGGTAAGGATCCTGACTGTTACTCGGAATCCAAAATTCTTTAAAACTATCTGTGGCGTGCGATGATTCGGCATCGCGCCTCGGTTGGTTTCGATAGCGAGCTCGGTTTTGGGATTTGTTTGAGAGGCTGTGGTTGTGTTCAGAATTTTTCTCTATACACTCTTTCCACAAGTCAGTCACATTATTCGAAGGCTGTGATTTCTCACTGCTGCGATCATTGCCGAGCGTGCAAATCTCTTCGTCAGAGGCAATTTCTCGAATTATAGGGGTATTAAACCCCGTTCTGGTTAAATTGACTAGGCCATCCTGCCTTTGAAACAATGCGCCATTGGCTAAGGTGGCCAAGATTTTTGTCGGCCTCACAGCACCCTTCTTATCAGTGACGTGAATCTTGAAGCGGATGTTGTTCTGGCCATCGAATGTGTTGAAATCTTGTTGCTTGCGAGGGACAGGCATCAGAGTTTTGATCTGGTTTGGGTTTAAAGTTCCCACTCTGACTTCCCTGCGTGTTCTGCGCTCCGCCATCTGAGGCTGCACTTGTGCGTTGAGCAGGATCCCAGACCCCCCTGCCCCCATGTCGTGAGGTGGGAGGGGCCCTTGCCCTGCAACTGGGAGCTAAGGAGATGATGGGTTTGAGAGCCAAAAATGTTAAAATTAATGCTGCCTATAAAGACATGGACCACGGTTGCCATCTAAAAAAATGGTATTACACTTTTCAAGTAAAGCGTTCTACATAATGCTGTTTTCATTTTTTTTTATTTAAGATAAGTTTGTCAGTTGAATAATTTCTTTAATGTTTTATGAGTGGCAAAACAGTTTTAAGTGCCATTATTATTTTTTTTAATTGACTTGGCCCAATTGAAAAAGTCTGTTCCAATAAATAATCAATAAATTACGCATTTTCCCATTTTATAGTGTTTATTTTACTCTCAATCATTTTTGTCTTGTTTTAATTTTATTTAGAAGGGGTGGAGTTAGGGGTGAAACAGTTTTATTTCAAAAGAGTAGATTGGGAGGGAGGAAGATTGGTGTATTTTCTATTGGGTTTTGAATAATTTGTCGAAGAACACTATATAGCTAAAATGTTTTTTTTTCTTGTAACTTGAATAGTTTCTTACCTGTTTAGAGTTCTTAGTCAGGCGAGATAACTCGTTGCCATGGCTTGTTTTTATGTGGAATACAGCGTCGTTCTTCGTTGAAGCATTCACATTGGTTGGCCCTACATTAGACCGAAGAATCCTTCTTCTCATTATAAACCTAACCAATATTTGGCCACCCCATGTGGACCAGAAGTATTATGGGCATGCTTGTGCCTTTAAAATGCTTACCTAGACATTTTGCTATAATTACGATTAAAAAACAGTAGACCTAAACAATTGCTCATGTAAACTGAATTAGAATATAATTACATATGGTGAGACATACATCTTAAGTTTATGTCTTGTATTGAACTACTCTAAATGGCTAAATATTTCCTAAAGATAAAATAACTAGATTAGATCTAGAACTAAATCTAAAAACTGTTAATAAATCATGATTCTAAAAGCTCTCTAGATAAAAAAAATGTTCTGTAGATAACACTTGCCTTTCAGAAAAGAAATGAACAACAAAACCGTACTGTTGAACATTAGTACCGCTTTCCAAAAAATTGGGTTTTCCTAAGAAAGAAAAAAAGGCTCCGCGTTTAATTCTGTGATTTTAAAGAACCACGTCATCACTATAAATAGTTTGGCCTACTTCTGTGAGATATAATGGTTTTGGTAAAATAAAAGTAGCCGATTTCAATAATGCTAAAAATTTTCAGTTAATACAATGGAAAAACAACATTAATATTGACATTTTTTTTCTAAATGCTTTCCTTTGGGTTTATGTCCATTGTATGTCCTAGGATTTTCCAGTGACAATCTGGCAAGTCTAAGAACTCAAATTTCAATAACACAAGTGAAAGAGTTGATGTGCCATTATTCAAGTTGGAGAATTGAAGGTCGTGTTAAGTTTAACGGTTCTGCATTAATAGTTTTTATTGAGCTAGATCTAAAAAAAGGCAATGCCGTACATTTTTTTACAATTTGCATTTATTCGCAGATTTACTGCGATTCTGATCTGCCCCTGCACAGATCTCCAAGACTAATTTAGAAGCCTATTTCTGTATCCCTGTATTTTAAAGTTGAGTATTTTGTAATCGTTTTCTTAATTTTTTTGTTTGTACTAACTATATCATTATTTTAGCCTCTGCTAAAACAAAACATATACAATGTAAGATAAATTAGTTCCATCTGTCAACTATTATTTTGGTACATTACAATCCTTTTTTGAGTTTCAACTTTACTGCTCATAATTTTTATCTCTTCTCTAAAAAATAAATTTCAAGAAAAGCTTCATACTGCGCCTTTACGTTTCACTTCTGCGCTGCTGCAATGTCCTTGACTGAGACATGAGTTCTGGTATCGCCGCTCTGTCTCTGTTTAGCAGATCGTTAAATATTTAGACTTAAGTCTTGGGACCCTTCCACTATATAGCCTTGCATCTGAAACATGACGTGAAGAACTCAAGTCACGCCTCACTCCTGCGCTGCTGCCTGTCAAATGACGCGTACCTAATCTCTGCTGTCTCCTGTTTTACACTCTGTTCTGGGCTTTAGCGAGGATCTCACCCTTAGGTGTCAAATACGGTTTTGTCCTCAGGCCCATCGCGGCTTTTATCACATATATATTCTGTCAGCGTAGCTCGCCTGGCCTCTTAATACAAATTTACTCTTGGCCAAAATTGAATTTCTCTGCCAAGATAATTTTGGTCGTCTTTTACGATGGCCAACTCTGGCCAATCGACAGTAATGGGTTTAGTGCTGCTGAGTGCCACAGCGTTGCCAAAGGGCTCCCCCGCTCAGGGCTGCTGGCATCAGACAACTTTAGTTTGGGTTGAGCTCAAAAGATCTGACCGATCTCACCTCTTGCTCCCTTTTCTCAGCACTAAATCCTGGTGGAAAACAAAGAAAGAGCTCGCAGAAGAAGTCGCGGTAATGCCCTAAGGTAGGCTGTTTGGACCAAGGCAGATGGACCCCTAATAGCGTGTCGTGAACAATGTGGCGATACAGCGCGATGTTAAAATGTAGCTCTACGATGTTTAGTGAATTCAAAAAAGGCGAATAAGTCTCACGTCCAAGCTACTTATTACACGAGGAGGAGTGCCAAAGTGACGAAACATTTTAAGTAATATTG
>RQTK01000371.1:0-47500 GCA_003991915.1 Elysia chlorotica | reverse complement strand
TTTCTATAATTATAGAAAATAACGTGATGTCTAGATCTAAAATGAGATAAAAGAAGAATAGATAAGGTACTTTATTGATCCGTCTTAGGGGAATGGAAAATGACATGGCGATTAACATTTACATATCTTTAGAAGATAACGTGATATCTAGATTTAGACATATCCCATGTTGTAAGTTTTAGACATAAATATAATGGAACCCAAGTACAAAAGCATTAGCTTTTCTCGCCCTCAAGCATTTGAGTTATGGCAATGTCAGAAGTGTTCAACATTGGGACCGAAGCTTCTAAGAATTATTTACATTTTAACTGAAGAGTTACGCCATTGACCAATGATCAGTTGTGTTTTTTTTTGTGTTTTTTTTTTCTTTTTTGCCATTTAGACTGATTGGTCTCAGAGAAAAAAAAAACTGACACCTGGCTACACTTGAATCTGCATCCGGTAAGGACTTATCTATTTCTACCCGAGAGATTTCATCACGCCAGACGACCGCGTCTGCTGCATCACAATATCACAATGAGACCACACACACACTGCTGTTCCCAAGTTCGGGCTTTCTTGCGTGTTGTCCCAGAGTAATAGACAACGCTGTTATAAACTCCTGTTTTTCCTCTCAGAATTGTAATTCATTTTAATTATTTATATACAACATTGTCCGATAAGTACAACGTTGTCCTATAAGCCCAACATTGTCCTGATTCATTTTGTAGCAAGATATACACTCGCGATGGACATTATTTGAACTTTTTTTTTCAGTTAAAATTTTTATGTCCACATCAATAATTAATTAGCGCTCACAGCGTGTATGCTCTATATGTTTTATTTCATTTTTCATTTCGGGGTTTCAATTGATTTCCTTAACTGTTTCTATTCAATTGTTGATATAGACAAGCATAACTTCGGCGTGTGGTCTCTAAAGTTATACGTACCAGTTCATGTGTGGTTTGAATAAAAGTCCAATGTCTCTTGTAAAGGTATGTAACTTTGAGAGGGCTATAAGTATTTAGCAACTAGGGCTTTGTTGGGGGTTTTCCTTTTAAGTCTGTTTTCACTTTGCTTGGTTTATTTATACGGTGTGGTTCCAAGTTATTTCCGCTTGAGACACTCTATTCCAAATTATTCCCAATAAATAAATATCTAATCCTTTAGAAACTCATCTGTGTGTCTTTATTAGAGTGACTGTCGTTATTGTCAGCAGATTCTTTCAATTTTTAAAGTCAGCAAAGCAATAATAAATGTAGTTTTATTGGTTCATCCGTTTTTAAATCACAGTAGCATCGACCATTAAATTTATTGAATTAAAGTAACCGCAGCCTAACACTTATTATAAAATCCTATGGTTAACATAAAAGAAAAACATAATCATATAAATACAACATTGTCATGTAATTACAACATTGTCCTGTAAGTACATTGCCCTGCAAGTACAACATTGCCCTGTAAGTACAACAATGTCCTGTGGGTACAACAATGTCCTGTGTTCTGTACGTAAGTACAAATTGTCCTGTAAACACAACATTGTTCTGCAAATACAAATTGTCCTGTAAATACAACATTGTTCTGTAAGTACTCAATGTCCTGTAAATACAACATTGTTCTGTAAGTACAAATTGTCCTGTAAATACAACATTGTTCTGTAAGTAAAATTGTCCTGCAAGTACATTTTCCTACAAGTACAACACTGTCCTGTAAGTACAAGCCGCATCGTGAGGAAGCTTTGACAAGTGCAACGAAATGAAGGCTGTGTTGCTTATTTATCTCCATGGGTCTGAGGATTTTACGGGTCTTGATTTTATGTGTTCGTCCCTTTTTCCCTAATCAGTTTCAACTTGTAGTATTACATTAGTCGATTTATTGGTTTAAACAACGTGTCTCAGTTTGTTGGCTTCAAGTTAACCTAATTTAAATCCATCTTTTAAAATGAGTGGAGTTAATGCTCGCATTTTAAAACCTATTGTGTGAACATTCAAATATATCTGACACTGTTAAAAAATTAAAATATTGTAAAAACGCAGGAAGCAGATACGTAAAGATTGATTTCGATTGTCTTTCCAACTCTTCACCTGCACCCATAAGGCATTGTACTTGTTTGAATGAGTTCAAAAACAAACTTTTCAAAGAAAAGAGCAGAGAGGTCCAAGGTTGAAAACTATCTTGAGGACAATATTCAGAGGATTTTAGCATGCCAAACATCCGGATACTCGGGGTAACTTAGGAGACGTTAAACCTAGAGAGAGAGAGAGAGAGAGAGAGAGAGAGAGAGAGAGAGAGAGAGAGAGAGAGAGAGAGAGAGAGAGAGAGAAAGAGAGAGAGAGAGAGAGACAGACAGACAGACAGAGACAGACAGACAGACAGACAGACAGACAGACAGACAGACAGACAGACAGACAGACAGACAGACAGACAGACAGACAGACAGACAGACAGACAGACAGACAGACAGACAGAGACAGAGAGCGAGGATCTCTCTAAGTCTAAGAAATTTAAACATTATATAAAGCTAAGAGGCACTTGCGAAACCAATTCAACAAATTTTGTATTTTCACAAACCCATAAATCTTCATTTCTTACACGGGTATCAATTACAGACGTTCATTTTGTTGTCTGTTCTTCTCAGTTGAGAAATTCAACTATGCAACGTTTGCTCATTTATAGGACAAAAAATGGAGTTAACAGCCATCACTCGAAGTTAAAATTCTTTCGTTTTTCAATTTAAACCGCAGAGGTCGTGTTTTAGTGGTAAGGAGATTGCACGGTGAACTGCAGTGCAAAGCTCTCCGTTTCAATTTTTCCAGCTTGCAGTATTCAAATTTATCTATCTTTTAAGAGGCATCGGTCAGTATCTGTTAAATTTACAGCCGACATCACAATTCCAGAGTAGTTTATTTCCAAAGGAAGCGGTGTCTCCCCGCGCATGCTCAGTTATCTTGTTCCGGTGGCGGCTGGCACCACAAAATGGAGAGGAGTGATGGCTGAGGCCAAGGGAGTGAACGAGTGCGAAACTCCTAACGTCTCGACAATTATTGGGCGAGCAGGAGTTCTCCCGCCTGGCAAATAACACGCCAACATCTCGTCCATCTTCCCACAACTTTAAATATATTGTTTTGTTTTATCTTGGCTTTTTCCATTTCTGTTTTTCCTTTCTGTTCATCGCATTTGGTTATGATGTGGGGCTATATAGAGAGTATTTGAGTTAGAGAAATTGCCGTGTCGTTAGCAGTTTACAGAAGATGGTTACTGTTTGTTGTTTTGTTTTGTTGTTGTTGTTGTTGTTCTTGTTGTTGTTGTTGTTGTTGTTTTGTTAGTTTTGCTGTTATTGTTGGTGGTGGTGGTGGTGTTGTTGTTGTGGGTTGTTCTTTTGTTTTATTTTTTCGGGGAGGGGGTCGCTTTTTTGTGTGTTTTTTTCTCTTACATAGTGATTACGGAACGAAATGCTGGAAAATGGCATAGTACCACAGAAAAAACACTTCAGAGACCCTGCCCATCTGTGTCATACAATCGCTTAGTACATAACGGATCAAGTAACCACAACCGCAAAAATGAAAATGGGAATCTTTGTTAGCAAGTACATAACATTAATATAAAAGGAGCAAAATAAGCTTATATTACGATTATACATTTTCTAGATCTTCGAAATTTGTCTCCATAATTACAGTTTTTCTTCTTATGCTGTTGTTTACATCGTGGTATTTTCTCGCACGTCTTAGATGTGTTTGGCATTATAAGAGTATCGAAATGTTACGAAGCAGGTGGCAAGGATGGATACTGGATGGTAAGGCGAGATACGAAGCAGGTAGTAAGGGTGGATACTGGATGGTAAGGCGAGATACGAAGCAGGTAGTAAGGGTGGATACTGGGTGGTAAGGCGAGATACGAAGCAGGTAGTAAGGGTGGATACTGGGTGGTAAGGCGAGATACGAAGCAGGTGGTAAGCGTGGATACTGGATGGTAAGGCGAGATACGAAGCAGGTGGTAAGGCGAGATACGAAGCAGGTGGTAAGGGTGGATACTGGGTGGTAAGGCGAGATACGAAGCAGGTAGTAAGCGTGGATACTGGGTGGTAAGGCGAGATACGAAGCAGGTGGTAAGGGTGGATACTGGGTGGTAAGGCGAGATACGAAACCGGTGTTGAGGATGGATACAGGCGGGCAAGGATCAAGCAAAACTTCAACACGAAAATGTTTCCGCTTCGACTTTTAATATGTCCCGTGTTTTTACCTAGGCAAAGAATCTTTGATAGCAACGATGAGCGGATCAAAGGCCTCAGTTTACGATGTTATTGCAAAATGTCGATGCTTCTGTGCATGTCAAAAAAGGTAGTAAAAATAGTTCGAAAATAGGATCTCATACGCTGATATTTCTTAGAGTATGACTGGGCCTTAAACCGACATATTTTCCATTGCAACCCTAACCCTAACTCTTACCCTAAAGGCTCAACATGATCAGATAGAGAGTGGACCACTGAAATTCTTTTTTTTTAAAGAGAGCGGAAAAATAGATATCAGTTTCATGAAAGACAGTATCGGTTTGACCCTAGCCTGAGTAAATGATGAAAGTCAAGTTGCACCGCGAACACAACGACATTGTATCGCTATCATCAAGATTTTTTTTAATTAATGTGTACTACTTAGATACAACTATGTTTAAGTAAAACTTTTTGCTAATTGTGTTGCTGCATGTATATTAATTTTGTATAACTGTTTATATGTATTCATCTTGCAAAGCCTGTGCTTGACAAAATAATTTTCGATATGTATGTTCTTAATAATAAATTATATATATATTCACTAAATAAACATTGAAGTTTAAAATTTCAAATTTCCAGTTGTCATATGATTTGAAGCAAAAAATTGACTGAATAAACATTGAATTGAATTGAATTGAATTGAACGCAATGACATTTATCGCTATCATCGAGCTGAGTGGTGAACGCTATGACATTTTGTCGGTATCATAAAGCTGAATGGTGAAAATTTTTGTCCAAATAGTGTACAAATAACGAAAGTAAGCTGAAGGCTTACAAAGTGATGGCAACAAAAACTCTCATTGCCCGGTACACTCACTCAAACCCACTGCAAGGAAAGAGTCAGCCCGTCTTGCACAAGCCTGATTTGTGCACTTCTGCTATTGTCTTCTTTGAAGTAATCTTTACTTGATTGTGTTGGGTCGACCCTTCCATTTTTTACTGCTCTTCACTCGGAGTAGAATAGATTCGGGAGGTCACGTTTTACAGTTCCTTTGCTTTCCTTATGTTGTAATGAGCAGCGTTATGAAATTACGACATTCAAGAATCACATTCAAGTTCTTGAGTCTCACAACTGAGCCAGGCCGTGTTGTTCCTAGCCAGGCCGGGCTGCTGTTTAAGACACCAGGTGATGGATGTCACTCGGTACTCAGAGCCCCAGAACGAGCAATTACCAGGTCTGCCTCTGCCGAGTGGGAGACGGTGTTGGGTGTTTCTGACAGATGATGAGCAGAATTCTTCCGCTGATGGCCGTGGTGCTGCTAAAGTATTTGTTGAACTAACATTTGTCTTGTATCTTGTCCAACGGAGACGGCTCGAATTGCATTTTAAAGATGTGTTTATTTGCAGTTCGGCGATAGGTTTATAAAGCCTCGTAACTGAAGTGAATCGGTGGAAGTTCTTCATAACTGTTTGACTTTAGACATTTTGAAAAACAAACAAAATGAAGAAACTCGCGTAAGACTCCTCTCATAGTGAGGGATTCCTGTAAAACAGTGGAGGAGACTATACTAAGGCTACACCTCACATAGTGAGGGAAGTCTTGTACTGCAGTGGAGAAGGCTGTACTAAGGCGACATCTCTCATATTGCCTCATAGTGTAAAATAGTATTTAAAAAATTGGAATCAGTCAAGATAACGATAATCTTTTTTTTTTGTAATATTCATCATCCGTTGTTTTAGATTGATTACAAAAATGTATGACATTCGGGGCGTTAAATTAGGTTTACGTCTCTTAAGTTTCCGAATAACCCTAGACAGAGAACTGGCGGAGAATCGCACTACGGAAAGTGAGCCTGACTATGGTGCTATGTAATTGTGGGCATCAGATGGCAAAGTGTAGAACTGACACAAATGACAGTGGGAGAGATTGCAAATAAATAATATATGTATTGGTGGATTTTAAAGTTCCTGTACCTGTTTTTATTGCGTGTAAATTCTGATCAGAGCAATCATCTGAGAAGCCTAAAAATGTCCTGCGGACTAGGACAATAAGCTGGAGACTAGAACAATAATCTGAGGACTAAAACAAAGTTCTGAGGACTAGAACAATGATATGAGGTTTGGGGCAATGTTCTGAGAAACGTTAAACTAACCAGAGAACTGGGACAAAGATCTGATGATAGTAAAACCAACATGAGGACTAGTACAATGATATGTGGGATAAGAGATGATTTCAGGATTAGGACAATAATGTGAGAACTAGGAAAATGTTATAAGGAACCAGGGCAATGATGCTAGGCCTAAAACAATGATACATGTATGAGGACTAGTAGGTCTATAATGATCTTAGGACTGGGACAATTTTCTTAGAGCTATGACAAGGACTAGGACAATGTTCTGATTACTAGGACATTGATATGTGAGCTTGGATACAAATCCGAGGACTAGAACAATGTTCTGAGGTTTAGGAGAATGATAGGAGGGTCTGGCCACTAATGCGACGACTACGACAGTGGTCTGAGAACTAGGACAATGGTATGAAGACTAGGACAATAATCTGGGGATTATGGTAATTTTCAGAGGAAGAAAAACCTGAGAAGGCTAAACCAACATGAGGACTACGTGTAGTACAATGATCTCCGAACTAGTGTAATGATATGGGGACGAGGACAATGATCCGAGTACTATGGTTTTGGGAATGGGCCAATGATATGAGAGGTAGTGTTATTATTATGTAAGGAATAAAATAACTTTGAATCCAAGCCGAACATCAATCCTTGTGCTGAAGGCGTTTCAACAAGTAGCATTGCTGATCCAAGTCCATTTTTGTTGGTCAGAACTCATCTTCACGTTATGGACTTTATGATGGTCGTGGTGATTGTGCAATATATTATTGTAAGATGTGTGTTACAAAACCAGCTACAGAAGTCTCAGAAAGGTACAAAGACTGACAGGATAAAAGGGAAAAGTAAAGGAAACAACTATCACGTTCTAATTATCGAGTTGTGTTGCTATGCTCAGTCTGTAGTTTTGCAGTCTTTTTCTGGTGTAGGTCTAGATTCTAGATATAGTTTCTGAAAGCGCTCCAGATTTATTATAAACTAACTGTATCAGGCACTTCGGCATGCTAGATCTAAAGAGAGCATTCGGTACGCACAAGTTTTTGGTGCGGAGCTCGAATTCCGTGCGAGGCGTCAGTGCCAGGGAGGCGCGGTGGAGGCATATGGAGTGTGTAAAGGTAACCGAAACCGCGGCCAATTTGGCCGGTCCGTGTGATGGACGGGCGGCTGTTTTGACAAGTGAAGGCTTGTAGCTGTAGTCGCAGGCGACGTGCCGTGTCGGGTCGGATTAGCATCGCGAGCCATCAAGCCGAGACTCATCCCTGGGCCCACACAAAGGCATTAGTACGCTGTTTTCTCACAACTGGAAGGTACCGGTACAGTGTACTGAGTGTGGCGTTTCTGG
Source organism: Elysia chlorotica (assembly GCA_003991915.1). Taxonomy (NCBI): domain Eukaryota; kingdom Metazoa; phylum Mollusca; class Gastropoda; family Plakobranchidae; genus Elysia; species Elysia chlorotica. The sequence goes on along the minus strand of RQTK01000371.1, from coordinate 39,849 downwards.
AGGGATGCGAGCCATCGCTTCAAACAGCTGAAGATGCTAGTGAAGCACTTTTCACGTTCTTTAACCTGGGCTGAACATAATTGATGGAGCGTAAACTTATCATGCTCATGGTTGTCTGCCGATTGAGTGAGCTGGCTACTGGTTTGAATGTTTGCTAGAGGAGATCAGCTAAGGTGACCAGTAGCACATAATACAGCAATGACTGACTGCCACTGCACATCATCATCATCATCATCATCATCATCATCATCATCATCATCATCATCATCATCATCATCATCATCATCATCATCATCATTATTATTATTATTATTATTATTATTATTATTATTGTTCATTATTTTTTATTGTTGATTTTATTATTATTATTATTATTATTATTATTATTATTATTATTATTATTATTATTATTATTATTATTATTATTATTATTATTATTATTATTATTATTGTGCGACATGACCAAAGTCGCTTACGAACTTTGAAACATCGTAACATTTTTTATTTAATATTACAGTAACATTCTAAAGAGCTCTGTCATAAGCGCAACTTTATCTTGTGTCGTTTTAGAGATTCTGGGATTCAAATATTTTGGTCCTAGTTCAATTATCATAATATTATGATTTGTTCTATTCTATGCCATCAAGAAGTACAGTTAATTTCATATAAGTCTATTGTATACAACAAAAAGTACAATTAACTATATCTATTCTATTCTATACCATCATGAAGTACCTTTACCTATATTTATTCTACTCTATACCACCAAGAAGTACGCTATTAACTGTACAATAATGTGTTCTTTTCTTTACCACCAAGAAGTTTAATTAACTATACATGTATGTACCCCTCTATATACAAGGCATGTATCTTGTTGAATGACAAACGCCACGCTAGGAGCGAGAAACCACAAGGTACATTTTTTTTACTCCATGATGGATGATATCACGGGAGTGCAGGTATCTGCCTGTTGAGTTACGGGCCTTGTCTTGGCCGGTGAATGATGCGAGGGATTAAATCCAGGTGCCTCATGTCAGGTCGGCGGTTCTTCACGATGTGTTAAGTAAAACGTCGGGCTTTGCGCTGCTCAGATAACGTACATACACAGATATACATACATACATACACACATACAATCTTACATAGATACGCACTCACACGCACAATACACTATTTGCGAAATGGGAACCCATGGCAAAAACGGTGCCGGTGTTTGCTTATCATCATAAAACGTACAGAGGTAATGATTATTCATCTTGTTTTAAAAGACTTGAAGACAATCTCACGCATTCTATAGTTTAGATTAGGACCTTTTCTTAAGGGAACTGGTTGCGTCACTCCTAATCGTCTCATGGCTCGCAAAGCATCTATTGAACGCAGATTGCCGGAAAGTTCCGTAAACTCAAAGCATACCTCGGAAGCGTTGCACCGCACGAACTCACTTGGCTTGGAAAATGTATGATGGCATGTGTTTGTTGGACAGCAAAGAAAGATGAGGCAGATTGTGGCTCAGGAATGATAAAGTCATTTTCGTAAGTTCAAGGTGACTTTTTGAATATGATAGAAGTTTGGCCCTTTCAGTGCGGTAATGACTTGTTTCATTTTTTTTTTTATATTCTTGTGTTGCTCTGCCTTTTCTATTCTATGTAATTTCCTAGTAAAAAAAAAAAATAACAGCTTAAACTTCTCAATCATAGATCATTGAAGAGCATATATTTACATTGATTGGTATGGTATGGGGAAAGTCCATATAACTATAGATAAATAACACGATTGGTATGTAATGGACACATTTGTGTAACCATACATGTATTACATAATTGGCATGTTGTGGGGAAAGTTTGTATAATCATACCTGTGTAACATGTTTGGTGTGTTGTAGGGAAAGTTTTATAACCATGATTTATACCTAGCAAACATTTTTTTATTATCTATTTTGAAAGATTTAAAAAATAATGTTGCTGTAAATATGAAGAAAAAAAGTACAATAGATATTTGGATGAAATGCCGAACGTTTAAGATGAATGCTTTCTATCGTTATCTCGTTCTTTTGTAGTTTTCTTATCTCATTCTGAACATCATATTGTTTCTAGATCGTCTACAGAAGATAATTCGTTGAATTTTTAAAATATGGTTATCAGAAAAATAATAATTGTAAAGAATGCTTAGCAACGGTCGGATGACTGGGTTATTTCAAAGGGTAAACCATTAATTTTACTATTGTTTTCTATTGCTTTACACTAATAATGTGCAATTTTTAGTACACTGATAATAACATTTGTACCACTAATCCATACTAAAACAATGTATCGAGCAACTGTTTTTAGGTTTAAGTCGGTTGATTCGATAATCTTCTCTATGGTCTTAACTTTTGATGACAGTTTCTCTCGGTGTGATTTCTATTACTTTTACCAGAACATTATTTGAGGATCAATTTTAAGCAAGAAGAAGAATTTTTAGACATTCACCTCATAACGTTCCTATTTCTAGATTCTAGCAATTCCGAGCCTGATTTTTAATTCAGACCTAGATTTACATCTAAGATTTTAAAGAAGTTCTTGATCTTTATTCAATGCAAAACCTGTTCTTAAATCTAAGAAACATGCTTAATCCTTTTATTGTGTATTCCATTATCAATTATCGTTTTGAGACAAGTGAAAGGGAATATCAAGGTATTTGAAATGGAATAAGATGATCACGACTGTAAATTGAAAAAAAAAAAGAAACAATAAAATCGTACGATATATGATAGGTAGATGGATAGAGAGAAAGAGAGAGAGAGAGAGAGAGAGAGAGAGAGAGAGAGAGAGAGAGAGAGAGAGAGAGAGAGAGAGAGAGAGAGAGAGAGAGAGAGAGAGAGAGAAGAAAACGAATCACCGGGAAGCATATAATCTAGACTATAGAGGTGGATTTAAACTAGACATTAATCATAAATTTTAACATTAATTTCTCCCAAAGAAGTGAATTTAACCCCAAAAAAACTTATAGCAAAGAAAGTCCAGTAAAATGAAAGAAGATGAATGCGAGAAAGAAGGGGTTGGTAGAGACTGGAAGATGAATAAAACAGAAGGATGTTGGAGGGTAGGTAGACTGTAGCGATACCATCGATAATTTGATACTAGTTGAACTATCTAAGTAGAACTGTTAAAGGTTAGACTTGATGTTAACTATCGATATCCAGGGTAGCCCGATTTTTTAAGCTTTGTTTACATTCGACACTCGTATTTAGCCTAGATGGTATTGAAAATAGCAGTTTTTATAAGCTAGGAATACTCTAAATACTTAAATACAAGCAACTAGAGTAGTCTATAAAAAGACGTTCGTAAACATACGTTTATGTACCCTCTGTGGACCTTACTTACCGGGGGTTGAGGCCATTAAAATCGGGTCGTTATTATAGATCTATGTTTAACTTGAAGATTGGCTTAATAACAAACATAAAACTTTTTTAAAAGCATTTAATCGAAAATTTAAAGAGCAAATTTTATGCCCCTCTTTAGCTTTATATTTTAATATTTTGAAAACAAAATTCTATAATTTTAACCCTTCAGAAGAAACACAGGGTTTTGTCAATTCGAGCACTGTCGCAAAACATCTCATTTGGTGGCATGGCTACATAAATTGCCGTATGAGAGGCGGAAAAGATTGTCTTAAACTGTCCATAGACTATTGATTATGTTTCGTTGTTGGTGCTCGGGGTTGTTTTTTTTATTTGTTTGTATGTTTTGTATTGTTGTATTGAAACCTTTATTGTCGTTTGGTTGTTTTGTTCTTTTGTTTTTGTTGCTGTTGTTGGGCTTTTTTTTTTTGGTGAACACAAACACACAAACAAAAAAAGCTAGTCTCGAAACACTTGAAATTTAGTGCCCTAGAACCACAATTGTTCCGTGTTGTTGTATTTTACTGAGGAATATTTTTTCCATAAGTGTCTAGTATTAACATGTCTGATACTAACTGGCTATGGCCTTGATGATACAAAGTTAATAAAAGCATGCGAATACATGTACTTTATTAATAGAGGAACTATTGGTGTACAGCAATCTGTAGGAAAAACGAATTTTGGATAACTCTAAATGGCCTCCCAAAACTGTACTGTCCGAAGTTTAAGGTACTGCATCCAGCAGTAGTCTGAGTGATCTCCGATACTGGACCGTCAAAGGGTTAATGTGCCTTATCCAGCAGTGCTGCTATACTGCACTGTTTGAGGGTTAATATACCGCATTCATCAGTGATCTCACATAGTGGATTGTAAGAGGGTTAACGTACCATATCCAGCAGTGATATTCCATATTGTACTGTCAGAGGGTTAGTACACCGTAATCAACAGTGATCTGAGTGATTGCTCATATTGGATCGTCAAAGGGTTAAAGTACCGTATCCAGCAGTGATATGAGTGATTTGTTATGCTGTACTGTCAGAGGGTTAATGTACCGTATCCAGCAGTGATATGAGTGATCTGCCATAATGTACTGTCAGAGGGTTAATTTGCCGTATCCAGCAGTGATATGAGTGATCTGCCATAATGTACTGTCAGAGGGTTAATGTACTGTCTTACGAGCTGCGTCGAGTGCCCCATGTCTGCACATTCAATTTCCTGAGCGAAAACACATCAAGCCAGGGGAGCCTGTTTTCTTGAACACAACGCTTTGAATTACGCAAGAGCAATAATTGACTTCTCGCTTCCCTCCCGTAAACTTGTCAGGTGTTAGCCTTAAAACCCTTCCTACAGATAGCTTGAATTGACTCAAGTTGTAGAGCGTTGGTCTCCGCATGGGAAGGTTCGCAGTTCGAATATTACGTTCGATTAAAAGTGTATGACGGGATGAGACAAAAGTCTACCTTCTCTGTCAACACGAAAACTTGTCAGGTGTTAGCCTTAAAATCCGTCATAGAAATAGCCTAGTTCCGGACATTGGGGGAATGGAGTGGGGTGAGGCCGAATGATTTAAGTGGTAGAGCTTTGGCCTCCAGATCGGGAGGTCCGTGGTTCGAACCCCACGATCTATTCTAAATGTATTAAAATTGTCCGAAATTTGTGGCCTACTGGTTGGGTAGGTGTCAGTAAAATGTGACTGACTGAGACTGGTCTCCTCGCCCTGTCTCGTGTCTGGTACCTTAATACATAAAATTGACAGACATCCTTCTTGGGGCTCGTTCACAATATAGTCTATAAAGTTCTGACGTTGGACGTTAAGCAACCAGCTCAACTCCACTCATGCTGACATTCGACATCACAGAACCAAAAACAACAAAATATTATTTAAAAAAAATAATAATAATATTTAAAAAAAAAAAACAATTAAGAACTGTTTAGAGGCTTAGTAAACCGACAAGCACTTATTTACTAGCTGTGTTGTGGAATAACTCACCGGTTACAATACATCTTCCGCGCGGCAGTGTTTCCGGTCACCAGCAGCGATCCTCTGCTGAAACATTCTATCCCAGAAACACACAAAACAAAGATGGCCGCTACTGGCAGCAGACGTTGACGAGCCATTATGCCGGATGGCGAAGAATTTTAAAACTATATTTCAAATTCGAGGTTAACCTCCTTCCATGGGAGCCACTTCAAGTCGTGTTGCTTTTTAGATCCCTGGGGAAACAAAATAGTTTTTTTTTTAATCTGCTGTGCTACCCGACTAACTTTTACCATGAAGTTCAATTTTTTTTTTCATTTAAATCATTGATATTATGTATTATAAATGAAGAGAATAATAGCTCATGCAATTTAAAACTGCTCATAATGTCCTTAAGGTAAAATAATATAACTTGTACTATAATGATAGTGGCAATTTACAAGGATATGTACGTTTATCCAACATAGACACGCTTTTAAAAGAGAGAGAGAGAGAGAGAGAGAGAGAGAGAGAGAGAGAGAGAGAGAGAGAGAGAGAGAGAGAGAGAGAGAGAGAGAGAGACAGACAGACAGACAGACAGATAGACAGGCAGACAGAGAGAGAAACCAGGATTGATAATAATTATTGTAATCAAATTTAATAGTTTTTTCATTAAATAAGCAGGCCTACATATAAATTTACTCATTGTTGTTAAATAAATTCGCAGTAAAATAACCGTAGCCATAATTAGATCTAGATACCTTCGAAAAAACGTTCGTGACGAGGTTTCAAGTGTTGCGTCCTTCTCGCTTGACCTCCTGTAAAGGAAGGTGATTGAATGAGGAAGTGGACGACTGCCCATTGCTCCAAGTCCAACACTGGACACGGGTGAAGCCAACGAGGCCTGGGATACGGCAAGAGCTGATCACCGAGGTGAAACCTCCAGCCACGGATTGAAATTACTGAGGGGGAAGCAACGATTCAATCAACTAAATTCATACACTGGTTATGAATCCAAAAGGCCTACAAGTAGCCAATCCTTTGCGTTGATGCTAACTTGAGGTCCATTGCCTGAGGCTAGGGCGAAATTTGGAAGTGTGTGGTGAGAGCATAGAAAAGTGTTGGACTTGCTGTAAAAATAAGTTAGAGGGGCACGTTTGGAATTTTAAAAAAACACATAAATTTGCCTTTAAAAGGAGCAAAGAGAACGTCAGAAAGACACAAAGGGACAAGTAATAGATGTTAATCTCCTTCTTCTTTTTCTACTTTGGCATTACTGCTCAAATTCAACACATTGAAAATCAATAGCTGGCTTGCTTACTTCCAGGTTTGGTTCACAGGCGCTTAGATATTTGTGTCATTTATTTATTATTGTTTATGTGTACCTTTTTTTTTTTTCAACTTTCCAATTACATTCAAGTTCATGTTTTTAACAAAAAAAATTTTAGTATGTATTCGCTATCCTCTCTCGGAAGGCCTCGGCACTTGGGACAGCCACATCTCCCTGGGCGTGGTCGTTTCATTCTCGCACCGTTTTGGGGAAGAAAGATTGTGGTTGAAGTTCTTTCTTGCAGGGTATTCTTTTAATTTGTCTGTTTGAAACTTGACTGCGTCTGGCTTACGTCACAGCTGGTCTTTGCGATCAAACTCGTCGCCCAATCTGTCACCCCACCCCTCCTAGCCCTCAATAGACTAATTTCTGAGATAAGATCCTACGCCTTTATGATCTTCGCTTGACAAGTGATTAGCAAGCGGGATGGATAGACAGATGGCATTCATACAAATTACCGCCTTGTGAAATCTGAGGTAACAGAAATTAAAATGCGACATAAAGAAGGGACGAGGTAACGTCGCGGTTAGAGCACCGACTCCCGACGCAGGAGGTTCGGGTTCGAGCCCACCGTTTTCTCCCGTCTATTCGGGTGTCACGGGTATCCCCCTATGTGGCTAGGCATGGGAACTTTTTTTTCAAATTTGGGAGATGTTACGCTAGGATTTTGACACCCCCCCCCCTAAAAAAACAACAAAGAAATAGAAAAAAAGAGATAGAGGGCGCTGGCGGAAGTGGAAGAGCTTTGGTCTCTAATCGGGAAGTCGGCTGGTAGAAACCTCGATCGGATAAAAAAAAATATTATTAGTATAATGCTGAACAAAACTTCTGGAATTCCCTCACTGTACCGTGTATAACAGCAGGTAAATTTGTAAGACGTTAGTCTTGGCACCCGCTGCCGTATGGGATCCTCCTTGGGACCCTAGGAGACGTAAAGATAGAAGTTTCTCATATACAAAGGAATGGCATACTAAAAAAGGGTAGCGCTGAGGTCAGAGCATCAGCTTCCTGCTTACTGCGCATGAGATTCGGCATGAGTGCCTCTATGGCGATCACATTGTTCCCTATAGTTGCTCGGTATCAGTAAAATGTGACAGAAGACGTCTTGAGTACACCACGCTGGGGACCTGTCGCCGAATAGGTAGCTGTAGCTGGAGTTGAGTTGGTTTAACGTCGACCGTCAGCGCTAGATAGGATATATAGTGGACGGACCCCAAAAACTGACGTCTGACAATTTTATGTGCTTCCACACACGAGACAAAGCGGGGGTACCATGACTCATATCTCAGCCAGTCACATTAAACTGACACCGACCCAACCAGTAGGGAGCGAAATCGCCGAAAATCGACCCACGGAGCTTTTGCGTTGGGAGCCGATGTTCTACCCCAGGGCCACCGCGCCCGCCTCTCCTTATGTGCCAGAGATGCTAAACTAACCAGGAGAGAGCTTTTCTTTCTCTGATCAAAAATGGCAAAATCCACTCAGTTTCTTTCATGATCAGTATGGAAACGTATAAAATGGTCAAGGAAAAGAAATAGACCCAGCAATGTAATAAGATAAGATGTGTTGTTGTTTTTTTAACAAGCTGAAGAAAGAAAGAAACCGTAAAAAGGAGTAAGTCACTATCATAAAAGAAGTACGGGTAGAAAATGGAGAGATAAAAAGCAGAACGTATTGTTGCTTAGTTTTTAACTTCAGCGCTATAGAAGCTATATTGTGGACAGGCTCTAAGACTAACGTCGGACAAATTTACGTGTTGCCACAGAGAGACAATGCGGGGATGTCATGACTCTATCTCATCCGGTCATATTAAACTTACAACCTTTAAGGGGCGAAGTCACCAGAGCGTGGTCCGAACCACAGACCTCCTGCGTCGAAAGCCGATGTTCTACTCCAGAGCTCCACCTCTAATGGAGAGAAAGAGAAGAAAAAAGATATACAGGAAGGAAAAAAACAATAATTTAAAGAAATAAGGACAGGAAGAGGAGGAACAGGAAATAAATACGGAGGAATAACAGGAGCAGGAAGAGAAATTAAAGAGGGCGAAGAAAAGATATTTAACTAAGAAGACAGAAAGAGATTAACAACAAAACAAAAAAAGAATCAGAGGGAGAGAGAAAAGAGAAACGGACATACAGAGTAGACAGACAAAGAAATAAACAGAACACTATTGCTAATCTCTGTACAACTATCTTTCAAATATGAAACCTATGAGGATCTGGAAAAGGAATTTTTTATTGTTATAAAAATATTTAACAATTTTACACTCAATGCACACTAGCAACACCATACCGCCATGCTGAAAATGTCCCCTTCAGACAGAAAAAACGATTTTAAGTCGAATCGATGGGTGAATCACAAGGTATTAGTAAACTGTAACTAAAAAACTGCCTCTTTCTCTTACCATTACATAATAATTATAGTTACATGCCCATCCTCATTTGCTTACACAAATTAGCCTTTCTCTCTCTCTCTCTCTCTCTCTCTCTCTCTCTCTCTCTCTCTCTCTCTCTCTCTCTCTCTTACATAAGCTTTGATGCACTGTACTTCCTTCATTTTTTTTTTTTTATCTCTGTCTCTCTTTTCTTTTCGCGTCTCAATACTTTCTTATAATTTTTCTCCACGTTTTCTGTTTCTCTCCTCTCACTTATAATTCTATAGATCTGCGGTTCGAATCCCACGATCGGCAAATTTATTTGTCCTATTTCGTCACCTGTTACTGGTTGGTCGGTGTCACTCAGTATAATGTGACCGGCTGAGACAGACTGATGGTATCCCTGCCAAGTCTCGTGTGTTACAAAAAATTGTCAGACGTCAGTCTTGGGACCCGCCTTAATATAACCTACCTAGTGCTGACATCGGACGTCAAACAACTCAATAGATGCACCTATCCCCTCAGCACGCTGTGTCTTTACTCTCGCTACCTTGACCATAGGTTACTGACGAACTCTTCTTTACTCTCGCTACCTTGACCATAGGTTACTGAACAACTCATGTCAGCTTTGATGGATGGTCCATCGAGTCTATGCCCTAGCCAGTCTCAGCGCAAATTAATGTTTCAGCACGGAGGCCTGAGGACCTCAGGCACAGGGGGCGAACTGGGTCACGCGGTAAAGCGTTGGTCTCCCTATCGGGAGGTCTCCGGTTCGAAACCCACGAGCGTTCAAACATTTATTTATACAGTTTCGGTCAGTGTCAATTATGTGACCGTTGATAGGCTGAGACTACACTCCAGATACCCCCGCCATGTATCGTTTGTTGCAGTACATAAAATTGTCAGACGTTAGTCTTGGGGCCCATCCATGATATGACCTCTACAGTGCTGGCGGTGGATGTTAAGAAATAAATCAATAAAACAAACAAAAAACAACCTCAGGCACACAGGTTAATTAGTTTGTTGTAAATTATTGGCCGCTCTGTTTTAGTCAAATAGTCAAAACATAACTAAATACGTACTAACCCAATGTTCCAAAATAATTGCGCAATAAAATAAAATAACTTTGTTCCGATTTTTTTTCTACTCATAAAAAATCATTACTTACTAACTTAAAGGTATGTCGATAAAAGTTCAAGGTATTCCAGGAAATGAGATTGGTCTAGATATAATTTTAATTTTTTTTTCTAATTTATTGAGGATATATACCGATTTAAAACACCTGTCCTGCCAAATGAATAAGTTACGTCTTGCTCTGGTCCGAGTTTAGATGGACAAGTAACGAAATCAGTTTATGAGAGGTTTTACGGAGAAGATTGTGCATGTTTAAGGATAATTAAAGCGGTTGCTTTCTTTCTTTAAACCTTAGTAAAATCTCACTACAGACATTGTTCAACTGCCTTAATTTCAATAAAGAAAGGAGTGAGCACATATACCGCTAGCTCCCCGTACCAAAAGCACTGTGAGGTCTTTTTGTGAAACGTCTCAGTAAAATTTATAATCTCTGGTAAAAACCCGTTTCTCACGTCACATCGAAAAGGTCATATAATTTTAAACTTTTTTTTTTTTTTTTTACTTTCTAAATCTCACTTTTCTACTCGGGTAATAAACGATGGCATCAGAGGCAAATTTATCCTCTAAAGACTTGAAAGAGTAAAACATGATTAAGAAGAAAAAAAAATTTTGCCCTAGTTCTAGGAGTAGAAGTAGAAGTAGTAACTATTACTATTAGTAGTAGGAGCACATGCAGCTGCAAGTAAAAGAATTATAAAATTTATATTACCCGGTACTAAGAAGATGATTACTAAGAGATAAGTAGGAGTTCTATTCTATAAAACAAACTAAAGCCTATGAAGTAAGAATATATCTGTTGTAATCACTTATTCAATTAAAAACTGTTTTGAATTATTTTTTTTTAAAACATTACAAGGCCTAATGTCTCTGGAAAATACAGATCATGGAAGAAGCGGCTTCTTTAACTCTTTCATGTTCCACGATTCAAAGCCTATTCCACGTGTGCACGTTAATTTGGTAGTATTTATAACAAGTTTGCAAAAGGTAAAAGATTTGAAACCCATTGATTTATCTAAAATATTTACATTGGGGGATGACGGGGGTAGGTACGTGTATTGTCTCACGATACAAACAAGATGTGCCTGATTAATAACTATATACTGTAATAATATATAATAATAACTATATATCAGTCCACAGCACTCAACTCCACAGGTGAGAGATCGGATGAAGAAAGGTTTCATAAAAGAATGCTGCACTCGCAATGTTGGTTCAAAGGACCTTTAACAACCGAAGGTATGAGTCAGTAGAGAAATCAATGTGAGCTTAATTAACGGTGATGCCAACTGGATCATCATCTTTTTTTTTTACGAAACATTTTTGTGTTAAGCAGCATAGTTAAGTATATAGAGTCACAGAGGATAATCCAATGACAGATTTTCAAGTATATAGAGTCACAAAGGATAATCCAGTTGTACGTGTATTGTCTCACGATACAAACAATATGTGCCTGATTAATAACTATATACTGTAATAATATATAATAATAACTATATATCAGTCCACAGCACTCAACTCCACAGGTGAGAGATCGGATGGAGAAAGGTTTCATAAAAGAATGCTGCACTCGCAATGTTGGTTCAAAGGACCTTTAACAACCGAAGGTATGAGTCAGTAGAGAAATCAATGTGAGCTTAATTAGCGGTGATGCCAACTGGATCATCTTCTTTTTTTTTTTTACGAAACATTTTTGTGTAAAGCAGCGAAACATTTGTGTGCAAAGCAGCGTAGTATATAGAGTCACAAAGGATAATCCATGACAGATTTTCAAGTATATAGAGTCACAGAGGATAATCCAATGACAGATTTTCAAGTATATAGAGTCACAAAGGATAATCCAATGACAGATTTTCAAGTATATAGAGTCACAGAGGATAATCCAATGACAGATTTTCAAGTATATAGAGTCACAGAGGATAATCCAATGACAGATTTTCAAGTATATAGAGTCACAAAGGATAATCCGATGACAGATTTTCACTGAACTCTGATCTGCTAACTATTTTTTTGTTTACTGAAAACCCATTAATATTTGGAAAACTGGCATCACTGAATTATGTAAGACATTAGTACACTGAATAACGCCACACAAAGATAAATACAACACAAAATAGAAGAATCAAGAGAAGAGGTTTATTAGTGAATAACTTGTAAATGGGTACAAGATGTAATCATATACAAGCCCGAAAATAAGTGGCAAACAAAAGGGTACATGTATAATAATTGTAAAGTATAACACTTATTTATATCTTGCATTTCAACTTAGTGAGACTGAGTCGTGGTCACGGGAGTGGTAGGAATTTTTGCTGGGAATCAAACAACAAATAAATGTGCAGGATGAGCCCAATGTGACACTGGTGTTGTAAGTACAGAGTACACTTTTCCATCTGCAATCCAAATCAAACAAACAAAATTCAACCACTGTGACTGCGAGCAAATCTTCAACAAAACAGAACTAGAGTCTATGTCTTAGCAGCAGAATAACTGAACACCTGTACTCTGTTCAAAGATTATTCAGGTCACATTTATCACAAGGATATAAACATCTACGTTTGTCTGTGTTGTTTCCCAATATTTAGCTGTTTCTTCAGTACCACCGTTCAAAAATTGTTTTGTTGCAATGCTCAAAACAAAACAGAAAATTTTTAAAAATTATCGTAGTTTTTTTTTTTCAGAAACAAGTTGAACACCCATACGATACAATTAGAGGATCATTTTTGCTTCCCTTTTTATGTCGCAAAATAAAATTATTAATTGAGACATAATATAAATGTTTAGCTGGCTATGCCAAGACAAAATTAAGCAACTTTTTAAACCTTTGATTTCCAGTTTGCAATTGCTCATGAAAACTGACAGACTTATTGCTAATACACTTTCAAAACATATCTTTGAAGATTCTTTAGCCTTTAAAAAAATATTTTAATCTAGCACAAGTAAAGCCTCCTATCACACTCTCTTAGCTTAACTTAGCAAGTATATGTATACAGTTGTTTTGACAAATTCAAAACTATGGCACAAAGAACATAAAAAAACAAGGGTTTGACTGTTGATTCTATAAACACAGAATTAAGTAAGGAAAATCAGGCATGTACATATGCTCAAATTAAACTCTCTGCATTGCAGAGTTCTCTTTCTGTTTAACATCTCCCAAGTTCCCCAGGGAAATTCTACACGCTGATCATTGCAAGGGGGGAAGCATAAGATATATCAGTGAATCATTTTATCACCATATCACATTAAAAAATGTCATTAACTTAACGCAGTCACATTGCGTACATGTATGCGCTGAATTGAAAGATAAAAAGCTAAGGTTTTCAAATCTGCAAAAATTGTATTCTTTCTTCACTCGTAAAAAAGATAGGATTTCTGAGAAGAAAAAAACAAAAAACAATCATGCTATTTCATGAGCATTTCTGGCAAAATACTGAGACTCTGAGTTGGAGGTATATTCATACTTTGAACTAACTTTAAAAGATTTGTTAAGAAAAAAAGAAAAAAAATGTTACCAGCACAGTGGTTTTTCTACGCATCTAAAATGATACTGCTTCTCTTGAATGGGTAAAATTTTAGAAACTTAGAGATTTACTAATGCACTTGAAACATCTACATAAATATGTGATGAAGAAACACACAAAAGCTATGGAGTGTTTAATTATAAGAGTGAGGAGGAAATTACAAGCTATAAATTGGTAAAAAGCAAGGATTCACTATGAGATGAAATTTTCCTTAAAATTGGTACACACTAGAAAGCTTAAGACAGTAATTCTGCCATCTTATAGTAAAAAAAATGAATGCATCCTTCATAAGAGTGCATATAAATTGTTTTCTTTCATGAGATGACAGAATGTCATGGTGTGCTGAAAGTCAATTCTTACAGCATGTATATCTATATGTATATAGGCTACACTAAACTGTTGGCCACTTCGAATAGTATATAAGAAGTGAAAAACAGATCTGAGAATGATCGAAATCTCAATGCATACATTCACACCCACAGTGCAGTAATCAAAATACATACATAAAAAGGGGAAGAGTGCTTTATTTAATTAAATCTTAATACATATAACTTGATGTTACTTTGAAAGTGCAATTTTTCTTTGAAGTTTGTATGTGATTTTATTCTTCATATAATTCTATTGTCCAGAAGTTATGTTATCGAAATCTGCCTTTTACTATAAGAAAATTATAGAAATACCAGGGATCTTTATCCACATCTGCCTTTAACTAACTTGAAAACTATAGAAAGCAAATATTCATCACAAGGATGCCAGGACTTCTTTGAACTATTTCATATAAATAGGGCAATAATCTCCTGAACCAAAAACTCTGTCAGTAACTCGTCTAAAGACATATGGGCTGCTCAGAAAGTTTACAGATATATATCATATGTATATATTCTGAGGGAAAGATTTTTTTTTTAATTATAAAAAAAAAGCTTACAATCATATTGCAACAGAAAATGAAAATACTTATCATTGTGTGCTGATGGATAGAGATAAAAATGTATTCTGGTGGGCTTAAAAAGTCCTTCCGACAATTTCTAGCTTAAACAGGCCTAAAAAAACTGTAACAAGCGTGTAAAATCTAAAATATTTGATTTCTGTTACTCATGAAAATCATGGATGTTATTGTTAAATTTTGATGCTAGCAATGCAAATTTTGTGTACTTTAACAATGTTTATTCACAGTCATTTTAAGGCAAAAGTTTTAATTTTTTTACAACATGAACAGCATAAATATACAAACAATGCTTTAAAGACTAAACCAAACAACAAATAACATTTACTCCAAATATATATATTTATATCTATATATATATATATATATATATATAGCATCAAAAGCATTTATAAAATACCGTTTGCATAATAACGTTTCCATACTAACAAACACCCAATTTATCAAGGACATAAATTGTATAAAGATATATTAGCAAAGTGGATATGAAAAAAAGATCGAGGAAATCCTGTTGTATAAATAATTATTCAAAGTTGACTTCTGCATCTCTATTTTAGACAGGAATTTTTTTTTCAAACAATGACTTCTTAGGAGTTCAAAATTAGGATGCGCTGACCCAGATTACTTATCAAGCCAGACTATAGCCTCATGCGTCATGACAGATCAGAAAGGCGTGATCAGTGCAATTAGGCGCTAACCATTGACCTTTGATTTTGGCACACTGGCGTCGACCTGGGAGTATGTATGGGTATCGCATTCCAAAACCTATGGCTGTCATAGACTGTCCATGATTCACTGAATTTTGTGTATGCACAGGTTGTCAAAAATATTTTTTTAAATCCTGATAATAGTATAAACAGATTCATTCAAATAGTAATAATTATATTGATATAATGTTTTTAAAAATCACAAAAATATGTTAATTTCTATTTCATAATAAAGATAAGCAGACATTTTTTTTTATAACTAACTCTTTCCATGTGAGCGCTAAATGGATGTTGTAATTTTCACTTGAAAAAGTCACAATATCTAGCAAACAAGAATCACATTAATAGTAAATATATAACGGAAGAAAAGCCATAACCTTTTATGAAGTAGTTCAAATATATATATTTATATAACCATAATGTTGCTGTGTAAAATTAAATATAAAAAATACAAGAGTTGCATTTCTTCAAAAAGTACAATTTAAAACTGCACATTATTTTACAGTAAAAAAAAAAATGAAGCCAACTGGAATGCAATGCAAATGTATTTCAAATTCTTACTGGCTTTGAAAACACTGCAATCAGGAATGATTACAAAAAAAGGATAAATCATATTTTTCAAATGATCAATTAAAAAAAAGGTAAGAAAGAAAAAAGATCTAAATCAAAAACCCAATAAACAAAACAAAAGCAAAACAAAAAGAACAATCACACATGATATTAATTTAAAAAAACATTTTCGGTAGGTTGAGCAGAAACTGAAAACAAAAAGGAATTTGAAAATAGACAAGAACAAATTTCATGTCATGGAAAATGTAAAAGGAACTCCACACATGAAGAAAAGGGTATGATGGTAAAGGAGGAGAAAAGGAAGAACCACAAGTTTACTAAGTACAAATTACTCCAGCAACACAATGTTGCTTGGTCCCGAAAGCATCATTGTTTTTTTTACTGGTTTTTGCATCATCATTATTCTGATCAAGATGACAAAAAAATTAAGAAACAAGATGACTTTCTGATCCCTTACCTAACGGAGATGTTTCAAAGTTAAAAACCAGAGACACCAATGCTGATCTTGTTTAAGAGAATAACATCTAAATGGATGCAGGTATTCACTACTCTCATACTGTTCATAATATGATGAAAAGAGTCAGTTAGAATTAACATCAATTTCATATGTCCGGTTGTTCACGAGTACCTTTTCAAACTTTTTTGTCTGTCATAAAACACATTTCAATGTATGTCTTAGTAAATTAGTAATGGTGCACACAAAAATTGAAAATTTGTTTCTTGATTTTAATTTTAGGATGCTTAGTGCAAAGAAAAAAAACAAAAAAAACTCATCTCATTTCTTAAATAAAACCATTGTTATAGGTGAGGTTAACAAACATAACTTCAAGCCACTCAAGAGCATGCTAGGGCATCACATAAGAGAAAGTATGATTTTAAATAAACCAATTGAATTTCACAGTCAGAAAAGGCAGTAGAATTAATAGTTATCAAAGAGAAAATTACAACAAAATCAAATATGAGAAAATTTAAAACTATCACATTGATTCATAATTATCAAACAAATTAATTCCATAATTATTATTCAGCCAATTGGAAAGTTACACACTGATTTGGAAACTGGCACACAAAATATGGATCATCAAAATTATTTATGGAATGAAATGAACATTTTAACTAAGCTCAATGTTATCCTCTAGTACTTGTACAGTTGTAGGTGTTTCAGCAATGTATTTCTTAAAAGCTGACCCCATTCCGGTCACGGAAGTAGCCAATACCACTTTGGTTGAAGACGAGAGAGGCAGGGCTTGCATAGCTCTCAATGGTTATTGGTCCCTCGATCACTCTCAGAGTGTCATTAGGCCTTTTGGCTGTAAACACCTGTTTTAAAATTGAGGGAGAAAATTAAAATTGTTTACCTTCTCTTATTGTTAAGTATTTATTAAATTATTTTTAAAAATTTTTAAATACAGTTTTAAGTATAGATCTGATGATAGTTACGTAAGGTGGGTGAATTACTAATATTATATTTGAAACGGAACTTTTTTTTAACTGTTTTTATATAAATAAGAACTAAAAACGGTTGAGTGTTGACTTGGGGAGGGGATATCATTAATTTAAAGGTTTAGTTAGCACAATTGCTGAAGTAATCACCTTCAGTGGCCAACAATAATTTAAGAAATTAATATCAGCTGTGAAACTTTTACAAGTTTGTAAACAGGTTTTACGCCATTCTGAAGTTTATGGTCGTTCTATCCCAAGTATACAAGACATCCTAGAGTGGTTTTGCCAATGAATCTTCTCTGCTTTTCTAGTTTGTGTATCACATCAGGAGCTTGTTCTGAATTCATACTTGCTTAACACGCTGAATATATTAAACAGAAGAGAAAAAAAAATTAAAACTCTGTGCTAGGGTTGATCAAGGTAAAAATGAATATTATTCCAGAACCGATATGAATGCCCTGAGTGATAAACTGAAAAAGATTCCTCTTCTCTGCTGGTTTTATGCTCTTACCTTACTCGTGGCTGCCACAAGCGACTCAAAAAACTCATCCACGTTGTACGTGACCGTCTCGTTTTCTTTTCTGTTGTATATGAGCGGATGATGCGCCAATGTGATCCAGGGGATATCCGTGCACCATGGGTTCCACCTCTGCCCAAAAGACAACTGTGTCCCCTGGTCCCAGCGCACTTGTATACCGCCATGCCTGCGCTCTCTGCAGCCGCAACAACGAGAAGAGCAATAACATGATACACCCAAATAATTGGAGGATCAAAAAGTATGAGAAATGATACAGTATGAGTATTGTTAAGGAGTGCAGTAAATTAAATATAGGAAGTGTCTTCTGAGACCGCAATCGTGGTTTGCCTAGCCCAGCGTCTAGAAAGACCATGAAAAAACTTGTTGGTGTGTGCAAGCGCTTTCATTTTCTTGGGTTTTCCCAATCTATTTTTACTCCCTAATCTGCTTCGCCCTATCAAAGACTTTCATCCCAGCCCTTGCTGATCTTGCTCTTTCTTTGGCTTGTTTTACCAACTTCTAGATCTCTAGATCTAAGTAGTGGAAAGTAGATCTATAGCAGGCCCTTAGATCTAAAGTAGATCTATAGCAGGCCCTTACATCCAATCCATAGTTGACTTGACGTTCGTAGTAGAGAGAGAGAGAGAGAGGTGTCGGAAGCGGAATATGGAAATACAGAAGAATCTTTAAATTTATTACAAAACTAATTAAAATAATGAGTATTCACTATCTGAAGATGGGATGACCCAAGGCGTTTTTTCTCTTCCAATGGGAGATATCAAATTCAAAGTGCTAGCACCAGCAACTTCTGTCAGACCCATTTACATGTATTGTTATGATAACAGCAAATTAAGAAAGAAGGGATCAACAAACTAAGCTCAATGTGGTCTCCCTAGACTGCAGTCTAGATCTAGAAGAAAGAATACAGTTTTTGCAGATTTTAAAAACTCAGCTTTTTATCTTTCAATTAAAATAGGTTTTTTTTTCCAGCGCATACATGTACGCAATGTGACTCCGTTAAGTTAATGACATTTTTTAATGTGATATGGTGATATATTTACTATGTCTCCCTAGACTGGAGTCTAGATCTAGAAAGACTGCTATCATGGTCTCTCTAGACTGGAGTTCAGATTTAGAAGGACCTCGATTGTGGAGTCCCTAAACTCTACTCTAAATATAATAAGGAAAAAAATCAATTTAACGCAACACTCTCCATTAACTGTACATATTGGCTAGCTCAGACGCAGATCAGGAGTATGGATTCGGAGCACCATCAAAGCTGAAGCATCGTTGCAGTCCTATCTAGACCTTTACAGTCTAGGTTTTAATGTGCTACTTCAGGTCTAAGGGATGTCAGGCATAGCTTTACAATTTGGATTTGAAAAACAATTGTGTGCAGAAGACTTTAAACGATAACAATACTGCATAATCAATTTAATTTAATCCAAGCTTTTACTTTGTTTTTCATATTGAATTGCAGAGAAATATTTCTACATTCAATAATTTTTAGTTTGATATTCTACACCCATTCTGCAACTCTTGTGGCATTTAAAAAACAATCTGTAGGTAAAGAGTGAAGTACCACTGCATGAGTAAAAAGGATACTGGTATAGCAAAAAAGAAAACGCAGCACTTACGGCATGAGAGAGGAATTAGGGTATGAGAAGTCTCCAATACCAATAGAGTTGATGATGTGGAGGAAGATCCGCTTGTACTCGTACAACGACTCGTTGATGAAGTTGTACTTGGCCACAAGCATGGACTGCTCACACAGTAGGATGATCTTCTCTCTCTCAAAGTCCCAATGGTCAATTCTAAGGTGGAGAAAAGGTACATGAAGAACAGAACGATTTATCCTGGTGATCAAACACTGAGTGGTCTTAAAATGCAAGTTTTCTTTGATCTACTTTTCAGTTACATTACTATTTTTTTTTCTCCCTTTTTTAAACTTTAACTTTTTTAGAACTGATTAGCAAAGTTCTATGCAATCTTTAATTGAACTCTATATGTTATTTATATTTCAACAAAATTAGAGAAAGAAAAAAAATGAGTTAAAAACTGTATTTTTGTCGAGCAAAGTCACTTACTCAGTAAGCAGCCAGGCGGATTTGAATGCTCCATCTAAATCTTCTTTCACAATGGATTTGCACTCATCAACAGCTCGCTCAAAGTGACTTGTCTAAAATAAAATAAATCATTATTAAAAAGTTTTCAACAAATATTAATATAAGCACTCATGCAGCATCCAACTAAAGAACTAGTATTTGTTAATTTTTTGTTTTTATTTTGTACAAGTCAATATCTCATTTTGATCCATGACAGAAATTATTTTTCTTTAATGATAAAATATTATAAGAAGTTCCAAAATGTCAGTGGTAAATAATAGTTTGTAAAGAACTAGTCATTTAAGTAAAGTGGCAATTAAACATCAAAATTCCTTAAACCTTTAGGGTTAACATAAAGTAAATCTAGATTCGATGCTTGTTTGCTAAACACACAGTTAGCAAAGACGTCGCTGTGAGAGAACTTCCAGTACTAATTGAATGCTACTTCTCCATCCTGGGAGGCATTTTCAATTTCAGACTGATTCTACACCATACAAGTTTTAATTGAATCTTTGCACACTAGTTTTTACTAACATCTCTTAAACAACTGTCTCATAATGACTAAACACATTTAGCAACATTCACAGTCATAATTTCATCCTGTCAGATGATTCAAACTCAGGATGGACTATCACCGTAAACTCCAGATTAAAGTTTGAATCAGGGTATAAATTTATTTTTTTATTACATTAAACTGTACTTTGTTTAAGGATTTTTTTTTCTTTTTGTGCTGTATAAAAACCTAAGTTGACGCATGTAATTTTAACTCCTATGGATATATTGATTCAGTTTTAATTTTTCATCTCTCTAATTACCGTACAGATTATATGGACTTGGAAGCACCATTAGAGAGATCAAGACCTTTCTTCTGAAATCCACGGACAACCTTCAATAAACATGCACCCATAAAACACTTTGTCTCTTGAAGAACAAATGATAAGAGCTATGAAGATTGCAATATACAACAGAAATTGAGTTTCGAAACATTTAGTCTAGTTTTTGTGTGTGGATAATTTCAACTGATATTATTCTTCACACTAATTTACTTTAAAAAATATATATAATTATAATATTTTTTCTATATGTTATCAAAGTAAATTCTTGTGAAAACTAATATCGTTTGGAACAAATCCAAAATTCTGAATAAGTATTGAACTAGAGCCAACAGTATTTGCAAATGTATCAATCCAACTGCACTACTATAAAAAGAGGCATACCTTATAACAGTAGTATGACCTTGCGGATACATCTTGTATTACTCCTGGCCGTACAGATGTGCGGCTGCTTGTTGAGCGTACACTTGTCCTCCCCATCATACTCCCTGGGCGGTTCCTTGACAGAGATTCACCCCCCTGAGCCGAGTTGTTGCTGTTAGACTTTCCAACAGGCTCGCTGTCCCTTGTATTGGAGAAAGCAACTTCTGGAACAGAATTTGCTTCGCTTCCGATTTGCAGAGTGGCTCCATCAAACCCTGTGGCTGCTGGTTTGTCATCATGATCATCCAGGGCAGCTGCGTCATTTACAGAAGTCATGTTTGTTGCTGTGCCTTTCCAAGTGATGATTACACTACCTCACCCTGTAGTACAAGATTTAAGGTTTGTGAATACTGATTTTTGGGCTTAAAATATTGATGTTCAAATTATTATCACTTTAGAGTATGTGGTTATAAATTCCTGAGACATGAGTGTGATTTTCGAAGATAAAAGAAATTAATAAAAAAAAATAAAAACATTTGACATAATTATTTGTTAACCTTCTGTTTTTATTCCAAATCTAAGATTGTTTTTTAATCACTTAGAATATTTTTACTGGTCGAAATATTCTTCAAAATGGAGGTCTTTGCCAGCAGACTTTATACAGTTGCCTGGGTTACTGTTTGTCTGTCTTTAAATGAAAAATACAAGGAAATTATCATGTTTGTCATAAAAGTTGCAAAAAGTTGTGATTTGCCCAACAGTTGCAAAAAAAAAGTTGCAGTGGCAGATCGCAACTTTCTGCAGTGACAGCCAAATAGACCATGCCAGGATCCTTGAAAATAAAAACTTAAATGTTTAAAACAAAAAAAGGCCAGAGCACTAAAATAAAATTCCTGCAAGAGAGATACAGAATTAATGAATCAAACCTGTGGTTGCTAAAATATGGATAATGTTAAGGGACTGTTCAGGTATAATAAAAGATAATCCTATTACACGTTCAGATATTCGTCAAACTTTGTTGCTGGCATAACGTATGCACAAGCCGTTTGCGTGTCCTAGGCATTCGAACGATCAATCTGAGCATGTAATAAGGAAATCAGGAGATTGTCGTAGAATGCATACAATCTATCTATGTCAAGAAACAAAATCAAGCACAGCCTGATATTTTTACTCAGACAAGCCTGTGAGTAACAACTCACTCAGGCAGAGCAAACAAAATCTTTAACAACTTTTTCAAAAACTTCATTTTAGTTATTAATTAATGAACGTCAAATACAGAATCAGCGAATTAGCAAAAATGTTTTCAAAAGCTTCTCAATGAGTTGTATTTAACCATTTACATTTAATTATGTTTTTTTCCCTAGTAACCTAACTCTAGACTAAATGTAGACCAAATTCATAACATAGGGCTAGGCCGCAACCTCCATGGGATCATACTATACTAACTTGATGTAGCTAACTAAGCTTATGTTGGGTGTAATAGGGAGGTTAGTCATACACCATGCATACAACCCCTTGGAAAAATTTGGATTTGATTTTGCATACCGCACGCCTATGGTTGTACATGTGACGTCCCTGTCTGAACATGTAATAGAGCTTATACACAGACTTTGGAATTTGTTTATTGCACTATTTTCCCCATCCCTTAACACTATCCTTACACCAGCCAATGATCCCCCCCCCCTCCACCCCCTAATCCTTTGACAATGTAAGATTATATTTGAACATCTGACAGAACAGTAATTTTTCTCAACTCACTATTTAAGGGCTGTATGCAGTGAAAAAACAAATTTTCCTTTTCAGTAAAGTGAAGCCAACTATATATATAATAAGTTTTTACTGAACCTTTCTGCACAATGCAGGGTAAAATTGAGTCAAAGCAGATGCATGTAACTCCTTCAATGAACCCTGACCTGCCAAATTTTTTTTTCTTCTGAAAATCTGAAAATTTGCGGAAAGCTAGTATTGACTTGATTCTTTTCTGGACTGTTAATTTGTGACCTGACTATTTTTTTTTTTTTATCAAATTAGATATTGTTCGGCAAAGAAAAACATCTGTGAAATTCACCTTTCACAATTTTTTAGCCCATATCATTTGTTACTTTACATCTGGGCTGCTAAATCGAGATTTGTTCCAGTTCATACAATTAGGCTACAGTTAAATGAAAAATGAAACCGAATCTAGATTTTAAAATAAATTTTGTTCACCTGATTATTAATTAGTCATGCCTATTTTTTCTCAATTTACATTTATCCTCCCTCTAAACAAAACAATTATTATTGATCTTGACCACAAAATAGAGAGAGAGAGAGAGAGAGAGAGAGAGAGAGAGAGAGAGAGAGAGAGAGAGAGAGGGAGAGAGAGACAGAGAGAAATAATGCATGGGTGATTGATTAGATCTAGAGCTAGACTTCAATTAGTAATCTTGTATTTTTAGTCTCTTCTGTATCATCAAATTATAGTAGGCTATCTGAGTATGTGAGAGAGAAAGAACTCACAAAAGACGATTTGGTTTAGAACAGGCACTCTACAGTTTGTAAGTACAGATTTCTTTAAGGGTAGCTGACACGTTTCGATGAAACGAATGCGATCTATCTAACAACCAATCGTTTTCGAACGGTCCGATTTATCGGTCTATGCATTCTAATTACACGCTCCGATTTATTGTTCGATAGGAATGCTCGGGGCTCTACATTAGGTCTTGGAAATACCAAAGTTTTGGTTCATAAATTTCTTCTACACCTGCTCCTGATAATTTAGAGCTTTCGTGCTTTTTAAGTTCTTTTTTGAATGCCGTTCTGAGATTGTTGATTTTTTTTTGTTATGAGATCTTTATTTGCACCGGCATTTATAGTTTTACAAAAAGTGACGAGCTCATCATATGCTGCTTCCTTTAGTAATTTATTACTATAGTCTTTAGACTTTATTTTCCAAAGACATTCTTTGGATTTATATAAATCAATGAATCTTAAAATAGTTTCTCTAGACCAGGTTGCCATGATTCCTGAAGTAGTTTTGTAGATTACACTAGTGCAAGCAAGACACACCTTGATCTTGGGGCTTGTAGCACACTGATCGAGATTTCAGGCAAGACAATAAAATTAAAGTGAAATTAAATACTGCTACAAGCCTAGTGACAATGGATAACGTATTATATGTGGAGGAGAAGGGGTAGGCTTTTACACGGGCACTTTGACTGTAGTCTTATAATGTTATTTTCAGAATAACTCTCGCGAGCAATTTGACAAATTTTGGGGCGCTGATTCCAAAAATGTAACTAGTTTTTACCTCCGATGAGTATTTGCAAAATTTGAGAACGAGAATTTATGTCCTGCAGCAACCTAATTCGGGGGAATTCCCGTTGTCGACCCGCACGAAAAATATCAGGCAGCTCCTGATGTCAAAAAATCGTATTCGATTCATCGTCCAATCAAGGAAATTGGATACGATTTTGCACTTACACGCACCAATCCGTCGTGTAACAATGGATCGTTCCTAAATTGTACAATAGATTGGGACGTGTCAGGTACCCTTTAGACCTTTCATATTTGATAAGCCCCTATTTCTCTTTTAATTAATTGTTGAGACGCATTTACAGACTCAGCAATGGTTTAAATTAAAAGTAACAGATCCAAAACAGTGGTATTTCAGAATCCAAATGACCCTGAATATGGATGTAAAATTTGTTTGTAACTGTGCGGGCTAACATAAGGGACAGACTATTCTATGCACTATAGATGGCAATTTATTGGTATGAACAAGGTTAATTAAAGCATTGATTATGATTATGAAAATTCAATTTGTTTAAATTTAAAAGCTGGATGAGTGATTTTGATACATTTTGATTTAATTACAAAACCATTGTTTAGTCTCAGTCAATATATCAAAGGCTTTTCGATAGAGTGCTCAACAAAAGGAGCTGAAATAATAAAACTAAATAGTCTAGATCTAGATCTACAAGTCGCGTAAAAACTCTTTGAGTCTCGACATGATTTAAAGGAATTAGAATCTACTAGACCTATAATTTACAAAAATGTATCAGATCTAAAGAAACCCAGGTGTACAAACAAACTGTAAGAGCGTCCTATAATGGGATAGATTCACATTCTAGATCTACCAATAGACAATGCAATCTCTTTAAAAGAACCTGAAAAAATCATCTCTCTCTCTCTCTCTCTCTCTCTCTCTCTCTCTCTCTCTCTCTCTCTCTCTCTCTAATTCTATTATTTTTGGATCCTTCGCTAAATCTTAAGTTTGTGCGCCTAGATTATCTCTGTCTGGATCTAGAATCTAGATCTAGAATCTAGATCTAGATCTAGATCTACTTCTAGATTAAGGATGATTTAGTTAATGTAGTTAAATAACCCAAGTGCTGGATCTACCTCAGATTACGAACTTTCCCGTGATCTTGACAAGCTTTCGGTCAAACCCTTTATCTTTCAGTTTCAATTTCAATCCAATACAAAGATTAATCATTGATAAGCTTACTAAGATAATAAGAATTAGAAAGAATCACGGCGGGTTGTGTCTTCGTAGTCACATGCGACTACCTAGACGGCTGTCTAGGTACATGGCAGGTAGTCGCAGCCATCTCTCGAATCTTAATATAATTTTACTCTTTTTTATTTGCCTCAACTCCAGGTGAGAAATCGTGTTTTACATTTGGACCAACTCTTTCCAATAATATTTGTGTGGTTTATTAATAGTTTTAAGCCTCTTAATTAATGTTATGATAAAACTCGTAAGGTTGCCAGTAATACTAACATCGACACAACCATACACAAAGAAAAAAAAACGCGGCGGCCAGAGCAAGAATCGAACTGCAGATTCTGCGTGGTTTAGGGAACGTTCTGCCTTTGGGGTGGAACCCCCACGACTTTTCTGAGTTACTCCTTTGGAGATATAAATTTGTATACTATGTAGGCCTGCATTCATTGTCATCCTTTAGATTGCGGGGAAGACTATAGCAGTTTTGTATCATTGCAAAGTGGGATGTGCATGTCACTCCTGTTGTTTTATAACACATAATATAATAGTCATTTTATCAAAATGAATTACTGATAGTTTCAGTAAAAAAATCCACAGTTTTTTTTTTTAATAAAGACACCTGCAACCACAGTCGCCACTGACCTTAATTAAGATAGGCAGTCGTGAACCATAAACACGACAAGACCAACATTTACCCAGTCACAGCCATTTACGTGTAGGTTCTGGTGTACCGTGTATTTGTCGACCAACGTATGTGATACCAGGATCAAAGGTAGCGGACCACTCTACACGTGCACATACGAGACTATAGTCTGGCTTGAATAGTTTTCTGAGTCACTACATGCCCTGCGTTTACGCGCACTAATAATTTTTAAAGCATCCATTTTCAAATGCAATAACTGAGCTTAAACTTATTAATCTTTCTGCTGATAACCTTGTTTTATTACTAGCTGCGACTAAATTATACTTTTCCCGTCTCTTCTTGTATTGGCGATTTCGTATACCTGACCTTTCAAGTTTTGCCAGGCAGCGATGCAACACAGTGTTATTTTAGCAACAGTGCGACTACCTAAACAAAGGTGTAAATAGTCGCATGCGACAATGTAGACACACATCACAAGTTCTATTTAGTGCTATTAATAGACATGTGTGGAAAGAGAAAGAAAGATTTATAACCCTCGAGTTTTGGAGAGTCGAATATATACTCTAGTGTAAATAGATATAAATAACTTGCCCTAGATCGCTGACAACAAGTGGCGGCCCTCTTCCGGGCATATCAGCGCGCTAGCTCCCCGTGTCTCTGGTTCGGAGAGGGTGGGCGGGCAGCAAGTGGGGGCAGGAACTACCGATTACGAATCCAATGCGCACAAAATACAACAATAACAATGACCCACTTCTTTCTAGAAAGAAAAATCTCCTTGAAATTGGAGCAGAATTCTCCATGAGCAACTCTCACCATAATAATGGCCATGAGTAATTCCCCCTGGTATTGGTTATCTGATCGATCAGAGATTTCATGGGTTACCACCCCTTCTTCCTCCAGCCCAGCGGAGAGCTCACCTGAGTCGAGGCAGGGGCAGAGTGAGCACAACCCCGACACTTGTGCCGATCCAGAGCAGACCCTTGCTCTCCGCGAGGCTCATCACCACGAGGTTCTCTGTGTTTCCATTCAGCGTCCAGAGCTTCTCTGTGAACAAGGAGGGAGGGGAGGAGGGGAGAGGGAAGGGTCAGCTCTCAGGATGGGGTGGGGGTTGAGTTTTTATTTCGACTACGCCATAGGGTGATCAACAATCTACTTCTTGGGCTAGTTTTCCCCCTAAGCTAACTTTGACTAGACCTGAGTTAGTACATATCCCTGAGACTCACTATACCTGTTCTGATAAGGTGCTCGAAAATTTCTGCCACAATAGCTCTCTCTAACTAGACCTGAAGGTACAAAGTATTTCTTTTCAATTCTAACTCTGAAAAGACCTGAAGGTTGTATATACCCATTAACCCCAGCATACATGTTTTGCTGCAGTGCACAATGGAGAGTCCAATATATACTCTAGTGTAAATTGTCAGATAGTCTAATTGGAGTCATTTGAAGATATTCGTTTCTCTACTTTTAAAGTGAACATTATACATTTCTTTTGAGCATACAAAAACATCATTGAAATGAAAAATTAAAGATTTAGTGTGGCTAAGCAAAAAGTGATCTAGATCTAGACCCAGGTTATTACACTTTTTTTTTTTTAACAATAGGCTGTTTTAAGTTTAGACGAACTACAAAAATGCGAACTCTTCTAGGAAAAAAAAGTAGACAAAAGAACACCACCCTAACCGGTAGAGCAGAGCAATCGGAATAAATTGATGTACCGGTACCTGGACTGGATCGGAATTACGTGTACCTGTTATCGGACCGATTACGGTATCTACTTGAGATTATTTTATATTGCAATCATTTATCATAATCCACATGGATGAGTTTGTTTTGCGGCACTTCAGCATAGTTTTAGCTATATTGTGTCCATCAGTAGTAACATCGACTCCTTTATTTCTCTGGTTGGTACTAAAAGCATAAAATGTATAAAAATTCGGTTGAAAGTGAAGAGTATAACATTATAATTATATAGCTGTTTAAAAGACCTATGTGTAGGATAACCAAGGTGAACATTTTCTATAGATGTATACATCATTATCATCTAAATACCTCAGTATGGGCTGAGGACTAACATCAGTAAATATTCTCTCTAGTAAAGGTAAAGGTAAAGTTTATTCAAACTGTTTGGAAATTTGTTTTGGGCATAGCCAATTATAGTTGGACTAATTTTATATATAAATCACCTTAATAGGAAATGGCATAGGTGTGTATCCATTTTAACATACACATACCCTTGTTAGATTGGCTCACATACCAAAAATTCTTAGGAGCATCATGAAAAAGATGGTGTATATAGTCAAACCATTATTTATCTTACTAACTTAAGATTACGCAGTGCATTCCGACTGCAACAGAGCATTTTATGATTGAAAGTCCTTTCCGACAACTTTCTTAGCTTTTCATAATTATTAATTTATCAATACACGAACTGTCCCCACTTCTCATACTGCCACCTCAACAAATTATTCCAAAAGACACTGCACTTTGAATAAGTGAACAGTAAAACACAATCATGCAAAACATATTTTGATAATTTACATCTATTCAATTTCTTTAGGAAGACCAGCCTTCTATTTATCTTACGTGATTGTGTGTCTACATGGCATTCTCACTCCCATTAAGGACTGTTTTATGACGCGTTAACAAAAGCGTTTTAGAGGTCGTTTAGTTAAGCAGAGATTTATTCTTTCATTCTTTGAATAAGATGATTAATGTGGAGGCAAACACAAAGTAAAAGGTGTAGAATTAGATTACACGTATAAATAATTACTGTAGCATTTAACGGTTATTGTTATTATGATTTCACGCGCATCCTTTTTTTAGGGGACTGGGGCTAGAACATCGCTTTCCGACGCAAAATGTCCGGGCCCGAGCTCTTGCGGTTTCGCTCTCTACTGGTTGGGTTGGTGGCCGACTGAGACAGAAGTCATGGCATCCCCGCCCTGTCTCGCGTGTGGCAGCACATTAAATTATCAGACGTCCGTCTTGGGACCCGTCCACAATATAGCATATGTAGTGCTGATGTTAAAAATTAAACCAACTCAACTCAACTTAGCCGTAGGACTACAACATCGGCATTTTTCTTGACTTTCTGCAACGTAGTCACTAACGATGGCAATATATTCTTGGTCACAAAGACCATCTGATTCAATGCTCATAAGAGAGCAGTCTCTATTGTGGCATTGTTATATCTTTATTTTTTTTTTTAAAAGGTCGCTCCCCATCGCAATTTGACACCAAAAATCTCAATTATTTTAATTTGAGAGCATCCTTTTTAGAAGTTGCCGTGGACGATGCTTTTTGTTGACAGGAATATTATACTGTATAATAATAATAATAATAATAATAATAATAATGAAGATCATTTTTTAAGCGCTTTATCCCAGCATAGCCGGCTCAAAGCGCTTTACATAGTGAAGACGAGACAATTTATCAGCCATTCACACACATTATAAGGCAGTTTTGCACATAAAGGACATGATACATGAACAGCAAAGAAATATTATGAAAAATGAGTAAATTACACATATAAAGAAAACATTAATGAAAATTAAGAGGAAAACTCCACTGACAAGTGCATTGTAAATAAATAGGTTTTTAGGACTCTTTTGAACCTATCAAGTGAGCTGCACTGTCTCAGATCTAAAGTTTGCAGAGCAATTCCAAAAACCACTTGGGTATCTTCAATACATCGTCTCTCCCTTTTTTGTCACAAACAAATTAAATATCGTCTCATCAGTGCCACAGATTTTCAAGTTTCGTTAATAGAAAACGTTTTGAATAGATAGATAGATAGATAGATAGATAGATAGATAGATAGATAGATAGATAGATAGATAGATAGATAGATAGATAGATAGATAGATAGATAGATAGATAGATAGATAGATAGATAGATAGATAGATAGATAGATAGATAGATAGATAGATAGATAGATAAATACAGAGATAGATAGATGGTGGGGGGCCCGCCTTAAATCCGGCACTGAAATTTGGGCCGATTTATAAGAAGCCCACTCAGTTTCATCGGCGTTTGTGCGAACTACCCCCCCCCCCCACAAAAAAAAAAAAAAACAAAAACAAAAAAAAAAAAACAAATAAACAACAAAACAAAAACAAAACAACAACAGCAACAAACAAAAACAACAACAAGCAAACAAAAATAAAAACAAACCAAAAAACAAAAACAGTACAAACAGAAACCAACAAAAGACAACAACAACAACAACAACAACAACAACAACGACAACAACAACAACAACAACAACAACAACAACAACAACAACAACAACAACAACAACAACAACAACAACAACAACAACAACAACAACAACAACAAACAAACAAAAACAAAACAAAACAAAAAAGACATCGGTGACTAGATCGAGACATCGACACGTTTAGCGCATATTTGGCTAAATCTAGCCATCCACACGTTTGGCGCATCGGTGGGCACTGGTTAGAACTGACAAGTTTGCCATGTCGGTAGCTCGCCCCAGCACTAAATCGCAGAAACAGTAACAGGAAGAGTTCCAGGAACAGTTACAGGAACAGTTACAGCCCCTTGTACGATGTACTTGTTCCGCTATACGTAGGTATGCCGACCTATTGGATCGGTTGATGTTCTCGACAACCAGTTTCAGATTTTCAGCGCGGCCGTGCTGCGTGCCGTAGCAGCCGTACATGGGCCTAGGGTCTGGTGACTCTGGTGCTCTTGTCTGTCTACCAAATCATTTCTCTTGGATTCACAAGAGAAAGACAACAGACGGAGACTGGAGAGGTAAAATTCAAGCTTTAACTAGATCTAGATTCTAACTGGTCTACCTCTGTGTGTGTATAATCAGTCGTGTGTTACCTGAGTGCAAGGCTGGACACTCGATCAGCCAGTGTGAATAATTGAGTGATGCTGCGAAGTTAGCAAATATATTTCGTGTGGTGTTCGAGCAATCGTGCACTTTGAAATTAGGCCCTGGCTATAGGGAGTTTTTCGATTTGGCATAAAGACTCAAAGCCCATAATATCCAAAAACGTAGAAGCTAACGCATGTGCATGTAGTGAATTATCCCCTGTAGGTCGCAGCGTAAATTTGCTCTAGATAAGATAGGTTAGATCTAAAATCTAGATTCTAGGCCTAGACTTAGATCTAGAGCTAGAAAGAAGAAATTGAGAAGTTTATAGATGAAATTACTAGATCCAGGGATCGGACATGAGGGGGAGATTAGAGAAAGTGGATGCCTCTTAATCATGAAGTGAACTGGTCAGATGTTACTGATGTCATGTATAGGGGCCTACACACCACATTGCTCCTGACGCAAAAACTAAAAAGAATTTAAAACCCCCTGCCCCAAGTACTTCATCTCAACTGCTAGACAAAGGGCAGTGTAACGTCTCATGTCAAATCATAAATGGCTCAAAGATTCATCATTCAAACAATGTAGTACTAGTAGCGAACCACTCCCCCCCCCCCAAAAAAAAAAACAACAAACAAACTAAACTAAAAAATGACTAGATCGAGAGAACGACATGTTAGCGCATATTAGGCTAGATTGAGACATCGAAACGTTTGGCGCATCAGTGGGCGGTGGTTAGATCTAGACACTGACAAGTTTGACAAGTCTTTGCCAGCAAGTCCCGAAAATATCGCTCACTGCAATTGCCAACTCAAGTCATCGACAGCTCGCCCCAGCACTAATTTGCAGGAACAGTTCCAGCCCCTTGTACGATCTACCCGTTCCGCTGGACGTAGGTACCTAGTGGATCGGTTCTCAACAACCAATGTCAGATTTTCAGCGCGGCCGTGCTGCATAAGCCAAGGGTGTGGTGACTCTAAGTCTAACGAGAACAATTTGTTTTAGGTTCACAAGAGATAGATGATTAACAGACGGAGACTGGGGTAACATTCAAGCTTCAACTAACGAGGCCTACTTTTGTGTGTGTAAAATCGGTCGCAAAGACTCATCATACAATGTAGCGGCATCAACATCCTAAGTTACCTTTCACTGGTCAGTAACATTGAGCGATCATCTTGTAATCTATTCATAGCAAACCTTCCAAACCAGATTTCACAACTCATGATTTGCCTGTTTGCTTCACCATACTTCAAAATTTTCTCATAAGACTGATGGAGCAGACTTGTAAGACTCGGAATGTGACATCTTTTCATCGGTAAAATAATCTTTGTATTATAGAAAATCTTAGTCCTAAGTGAATTTATAAGACAAGGTTCACTGTGACAAGAGGGCGAGTCCATGTGCACGATACTCAATAGTTTTTGTCCAAAATTTTGCTAAAGCACTATATATAGTTTTTCTAAATAATGGTTAAAAACACCGTCTATTGCAGGGGGGCGAGGTAGCCCTGGGGCAGAACGGTTTCTGACGCAGGAAGTCCTTTGCCCCCAACCCCACTGGTTGGGTCAGTGTCAGTTTATTGTGACCTGCTAAAACAGGTGTCATGGTTATCCCTGCCCTGTCTTGTGTGTGGCAGCAGCACAAAATTGTCAGATGTCAGTTTGGGTCATCTCGACAATATAGTCTATGATGTCATATTTTTGCAATTATTCTACTTCAGACAGCAAATTATCATTCTTCAGACCTAAGGAATTTTTTAAATTGGAGATAGCTTAGTTTTAAATTAATCGTCAGACCAAAGAATTTGATTTAAACAAACACTCAAAAGTTTGTGTAGCAAAATTTGACCAAAATCACTACATGTAGTGCAATAAGCAAAATTTGGACAAAACCCCATATAATTATCTGATAAAGAGGCAAAAACACTGTTATGTGACGATAGTGCGTATAGACAAGATGACGTATCAAGGTTGTCCTCTAGTCACCCGCTACTAGTACTACTGGGCACCCCTAAGCGCCAGGTTTTTAAAAGGCTCTTGGCAAGTTGCACTAGTAATGCAGCTAGAAGCTGTTATCTCAAGGTCTATAGAGATAATTTAAGATTATAAGGTAGTATTTATAACCATTTACTAACTTTCTAAAGTAGATTTAGTTATCTTTCTCCCCCATCCTGAGGCGTAACAGTTGAGGTTTTTGTATCCAACAAAAGCTTATATTGACATGTGGCATTGAGAATAAAATTCATCACGTTTTATTTTTTTATATCCTCTTATTATCAATATTATTTGCTGAGTATTGACAACTCATCAACATAATCAAGTCCAATCCATCAGCTGCAGTTAACTAATTATAAATGTATTATCACACTGATGGTATCAATTTTTTTTCTTGAACTCCTTGACTTCAATTTAACATTATTTTTATTCTCTGCTTATCTTTATCATCAGTTTAAATTTTCACTTGGATGTACTGTAAGTTCAACTTCATTCTAATGTGTATTATTTCTTTCAGCTTTATGAGCAGAATCAAAGCAACCGTAACTGCAACCTGTCACTGTTTTGGATTTCTTCTCTCCCGCTGGATGGCTACAGTTGGAAGTGGAGGCTGGAAGATTAGAAATCATGCTGTGAATGCTGGAACCCCCACCCAAGAAATGAGCATTCCCTATAGCCAGAGACTTTCTGCTGTTGGTGGAGAGGGAGATAAAATCAATGATGTGTTTGTCTATGGAGAATTGGATGGACGGCAACATGTCATTTTCTTTGGGGGAGATGTTCAAGTGAGTGACAGATTTTCTTACCATAATTCTTGTAACTAATTCAGGGTTTCCACATGATCCTGGAAATCCTGGAATCCTAGCAGTCCTGGAATTTTACAATTTGACAAGAAATTACAATCTTGATTTTTTTTTTAAAGAGCAAGAGTTACTTATTAACAATATAAACACTCAGTGCCAGTTTAATTGTAAAAGAATTACATGTACTTATATGGATTCCAAATACTTCTTTATTCATCGGTAGAACACAAAGACAATAATTCCATTCCACTGGGTTGCAATTAGTGTGACAATTTTTAAATGCCTCTGCTTTTGGTTTTGATCTGACCATCTACAAATATATGAATACAAGCTGGGTTCCCCGTTCCTACAAACAGGTTGATTACAGTGAAATTGTATGCAAGTCGATTCTTTTTGAAAGGAGAAGACTCCTTGCCATTAGTCAATACAATTTTGCTTCCTCCTTTTAATACATCAATAATTCAGTCTAGAAAGTTACACTAGTACTACTGCTGCTAATGATAGACAGATTTCACACCTTGAGTCCAATAATTTTGAAAAGTATAAAACCTTACAACATCCAAATGTGTGTTCGGTAAAAGGGTTAAATAATCTTATCTTTACATGAGTTAACAAATGTTTTAAAAATGTAATGCTAATGTACCCTGTTTTGTTAAGTACGGTAAGTCTGTTCATTAGTTAAGCCTAGGTTGTAGATAGATTACTGAAGTCCAGCGGTAGAGGCAGTGTGTGAACTGACGAACTGGTAACTATGCCATAAGAACATTCGGTAATCTATGATGCTTTGGCTTCTTAAATACTTGGTATATGACGATGGACAACGAATATAGATCTAATCAAGCCTAGATCTAGTTATTATAAAAGACGATCCGGATCCAATAGCGAGCTATTTTTATTTTTAATTATAATAAATTTATGAAAAAATTAATCAATAAAAAAAGGGCCAGGTTAACCTAGTATTTAGTAAGATGTAGCTTCTATGAAAATAATTATAGGTTGAGTCGTCTTCGAGCCTTTTGCGAAGAACCCCTCGATTCTACTAAAAAAATGGCTTTGATATTTTATGTAGATAGGGCATAACATTGAATATGTGATACAACTATTCAATCATCTGGTCCTACTTTACCTTTGTAATTTTATTCAGATCATGCCACTGTAGCATGAGCTTTACATTCGCTTCAACATGATAATGGTCTCTAATTTCACATCAGTTGGTTATTGTTTTTCTTGAAAAACTTTGTGCTGCTTTACACCTGTTTTGAACAAGATCAAAATTAAAGGCGTTTGTAAACTTAAAATAGAATAATATTTTTCCATTTCTTAGTACTCATCATCTAGATTAGAAAAAGAGATAGTTACAGTTCATTATGCATTTTTGGAAAAATATCTCAATGGCTTCAATCAGGAAATACATAGGGTGTACAGTAAGAAAGCAGAGAAGGGGTACTATAGGGGAGCTTCGTTCTTAGAGAGAATCATGCAACAACAAATCATTGCGGAAGAAGAAAACTGACTATAGATCTAGAGAGTCTTGAAAATTTGTGAAAAAGTCCTGAAATTTTGTTCTTGACAAGATGTGGAAACCCTGTTAATTCTAATTACACACATATACTGCCATTACTTTTCACACCTCAATATATTATTACGGCTGTTTATTGTCTTATTTTGCAATATTAATATTATAAAAAAAAAGATTTTCTGCAACGAAAACTATATTTATGATGGTTGAACAGATTGTACTTTTTAAAGGTAATAAAGTATTCCACCTTTTGTGAGTTCAAAAACTTAGATATAAGATTTACCCCATTACTCATATTTGTTTTGTATTGCAGAATTACCCAGAAAAGATGGAGGGTACCAACGCACGACATGTTCAATGGAACATTGAGAATACTGCTGCTCTGTTACATCAGAAATTCCCTTCTTCTCTTGTGTTTGTCATCAAACCCACTCGGATGCATCTGAACACCTTCTCTGTTTACTCAAATTTTGTGGAGAGCAATGACTTTGGGTGTCCGATCCATGATTCAGGGTATGGTGCCCTAAGACATTTAACACTGATCTACAAGTCAGCCTGCTCAACCGTAGCAGATAGTGTGAGAGAAAAGAGGACTGATGCAACCAGTAGCAGTGACCAGTCCTGTACTAAGGAAGAAAGAGTGCATTGTATGTCAGCGGGTAGAGCTGATTCTTCAGAAACTAAGAGAGTGGTGTTGGGTGTGTCGCTGAGACCATTCCTGTTAGTGTTGTCGGTTTCAGCAAAGGATGTGTCGTTCTTAACCAGTTGGTTTATGAAATTCCCAGTGCCTGTTACTTTGACTGTGAAGTGAAAAAATTTCTGTTGGCCATAAAAAATTTGTACTGGTTAGACGGGGGCCACAGCGGTGGAGATGTGCAAATGGCCAATCAACATGCGGAGCCTCGTCTTGTGACGTCCCTGGCTGAATTAGACTGCCATATCCATGTACATGTGACACCATATCAAGTTCATGATACTCTGAGACCTTGGATTGGAAGACATTATCGGCGTTTCTGCAAGCTGCTTCACAGCACAAAAGCAAACTTTTCAAAAGAGGTGCACTTTGAACAAGAGCCAGGATCTTTAGAGAACCACTTCAAAGTTTTAGAGGTATTCAAACCATAAGATGGGCACCAGTATACATAATTATATTTTATGGCCAGGTACGTTGGTTTCTTTGTCTTTTTAACAGTTCTTGTAATGTTATTATATATTTTTTCTTTATTTTGATTTTGAATTATGATTAATGCTTGTTTTTTTTAGTTTAAATTATTTCAAATAGATATGTACACATCACAAACCGGCTATATGCAGTAGACTACATTTTACAGGGGAAAAAAAAAAAACTGATTTATTTTGGAAGTGTTTCAAATTGATGTACTTTTTAAAGCAATTTATGGAATTTTAAGATTCACATTTTAACTAAATTTATTTTTGCTTTAAAATATTAATCCGGTGGTTCTAGAATGTATTATATAGCCTGTTTGTGAATGACAGCAAAATGCAGGTGGTCGTTTTTGGCACGACAATTTCAGGCCCAAGTATGAACGACGGTGATATGAAACTGGTCTAGCAGCTCTAGAGCAGTGATCCATGCTTATTGGCGGGTGTATGGGTGTGGGCTTCTTTGTTTTGAATTATATTGTCCACACAGATGTAAAGACTGTGCCAAAAACGTCCTTGGATTACAACTGGTCTGATTGACAATGGGTTATGCTGCTCTTTTCAGACATCTGGAAGCATGCAAATCTTGATAGGTCGTCGCCGTCTTTCTGTTTTTCCCCTTAAAATACAACCGGTGGAGGAATGGCGCCACCTACAGCATGGACACATGCATGATGCAACTACATGCACATTCTCTCCATGTTCTTGGGCTACCAACTATGCGTACTCGCTTGCTATCTTTCCCAGCAATCGCTCTATGTTAACGATGAAGGGGAGGATGGCATTCTTCTCAAGGTTGAAAGTCTTATCAGGCTGGTCAAAGAAGTCAATGAGTCCTTGCTCAAGTTTCATAAAATTTTCAGCCACGATGACTCTATTGAGTTTTTGAGCTCTTGTTCCAATCCCCTTGAGCTTTTCTTTCTCTACTTGCTGTCTACGATCCGGTAAAATGGAATAAAACCGGTGGTCCTGTTCTTAACAATCCTATTTAAAGGGCTCCGGGAACACACAGGTGCAATTAAAAAACTAAAACATAGTAATGATAAATGCCTTAATTCTCTATAAAAATATACACATAATATTGCAAATTCGATAAGTTCAGTCACTATCAGTACAGGTTTCAGTTAAGGCAAGATATATATATTCGTAAAATTCAAGGCAGTGTACCAATATTCAAAAATAAAAGTAAAAGAAAAACAACGTATAACAGGATGCAGCTGCTGCAACTACACAAAGAAACAAAAATAAAAATGGTAACATCCAATGGTCATTCCTGCATTATTGTTTGACATAATTTCATAAACAGTGTCAATAAGAACATCGATCTCGTTTGACAGCAGACATAACTCAGGCGGAACAGAGTTGTCCGCGACCTCCTTGTAAACTTGCGCAGTGCGAAGAAGCCACCTTTCAAAAAGTGCAGCATTGTCATCTCGGCTCCGCATGTTTTGTTCGAGTTCTGTACTTCATTCTCAGCGTCATGAATATAGAGTTAAGAAAATCGTGGATGTTTAGATGAGTATGCCCCATTCTATGACAGACAGCTCCACTAACATGACACCAATATTCTCCTGCCGGCATAACATCTTTATTAACACCCAACGAGACGAAAGCAAATATGGAATTGTATGACCGAATATTTTGCCTAAAATCTCTTGGATCTGTATTGTTCTCAGTGAAGAGTTTGAATAAAACATTAGGGAAGGGTTGGAGTGGGGGAAGTTTAACCTGGCCGTTGGAGCAACAAAGAGAGCTTGTCTCCTCATTATGTAGTCTTGCCTAGATAAAAAACGGGATATTGTTCTCTTGGGCCCTAGAGTGTGTGTTTCCAGAACTGGGGGCTTCTGCAGATCTAGATCTTGTGAGAGAGCTGAGCTTGATTTTAATGTAGGATTGTTATTTCCAAGCAGATTCTGTTGCCCGAGGCCTAGGCCTGATTCTACTGAGAGATCCCTGTTTTCTATCTGATGATCTTGGTTACCGATACTTAGAGAAAGAGAAACACAGTTGCCATCTGGAATAACTTTGACAGGGAACACATTTTGAGTAAATGAGGAGTCACCTTTGTAAAAGTTGAAATCTACCGTACCAATATCTTTAACCTTTCTTGGCTGTATGTGTATTTGTGGAAGCAGATAGGCAGCCATAGATTTAGATAAAGATGATGCAGCAAGATGCACTCATTAAAAGTGTGACAAGAGCTCAATATTTCCTGAGCTGAAACAAAAAAATTACTTCTAGACAAAGCTGCAGTTGGAGAATAATCCATATCTTCACAAGTTATTTTGGAGAGAATGTCTGAGGACTGTGTGGCATGCCTTTCTCATTGCCTAAACAAACCCTCTTTGCTAATTTTCTACTGGAACCTTTCTTGTGTTTTCTTTCTCCCCCTAGCACACTTAACCCAGAGCCCCTGGGCCTACCTCTTTTACCCAACCCAACTGGAGGCTTTGCACTTTTGATAAGGTCATACAAAGCACCTCCCCTAATCCCCATTTTGGATTTCCTATTTGGTCTAACACTGCTTAATAACTGTTCATCTTCACTCTGACAATATCCACCCATCCCACTCTATCACATGCCTCAACAACTCCACGCCCACTTATACAGTCCTCTACAAGTACAACTCCATCCCTGCTATCACAGCCCCCAGCAGTATCACTAAAAACTGATCCTCTTCATCAATATCATAAGACTCGGACCTACCTTTGTTTCTAAGAAACTAATTAAGCTGCTCTAAAGAAGATAAATATGTAGACACACCTAGTTCAGACATTTTGTCTGGAATTTTCAGAGCAAGTACTTTTGCAGTGTTATATTTTTAGACTTTTGACAAAGGTCTGGTAATATTGCAGGTTTTCTCTCTGCAATACCAACTGGATGAGGTGCGATATTCTGATTTCATCTCATCCACTTGGGAGAGAACATTGAAATGGTAATGGGTATCATGCCTTTGGCACTAGAACTTGCCATAACATGACGACATGGCAAACACTTTGACATAAAAAACAGTGCATTCACAAACACCATCACGCACAACTAGCTCGCGTTCCTCACTAACAACAACGTAATCATCATAAACTTTGCATTCCAAAGTGGCAACCTTGCCAAGATCAGAAATAGCACGAGGCAACTGGGGTAAGTTGTTTCTGCATTGACCTCTGGAACTGGCGGTGGGTTCATTTTAAGAATTTCCAAAACAAGTAAAATATTCCCA
>RQTK01000370.1:437486-451777 GCA_003991915.1 Elysia chlorotica | reverse complement strand
TATTTATCTTTTTATCTTTATCTCTATATTGACATTGCACACCAACAAAGAGAATGCAAAAATTAAATTTACATTCTAGCCATAGAGGTCTATCACAAGACAATAAATAGAACAAACTACTTGATAAATTATTGAAATTCAGAGAATTGTAAAATGAAAATAAAAGTAAGCTGATCAAAGGTAACCAATAATTCTGTGCATGTAAATTACTAACGTTTGCATTGTATTGAATTTTTTTTTAAATCATGTACCACCTATTTGTCATCTGACTCGAGAAAATAGAAAGCAGAAAATATGAGGAGGATTTTTTAAAATAAAAAATTACCGATGTAGAAAGATATACAGAGGAATAGAGAGAAAGAGAGAGAGAAAGAAAGATAGAGAGGTTATGAAAGAGAGAGAGAGATTATGAAAGAGAGAGAGATGAAGAAAGAGAGAGATAGATAGATTAAGAAAGAGAGGGAGAGAAATTAAGAAATAGAGAGAGAGAGAAATTGAGAGAGAACGAGTAGAGGTCTAGAGGGTGGGGATAGTGCGACCAAAGCTGTTTGTACTCGTTACGTGTATAGATTGAGAAATGACTTTACGACTTAGAACGGCCCAAACCAAATCAAGTTTACTCATACCGTCGACAATCAATAAAACATCTGGATATGAACATTAACAGCCCCGGCAGACTTTACACGAAACAAAAAGATTTATTGCTGGTCATCAAAGGACAAATTACAGTAATAAGCAAGAGGAAAAAAGGCCAACCAATAAAACCCACCGCCTAACCCCATTCCCTCAAAAAGGTAACGAAATTTTTTTTTAATTTTTTTTTAAAAAGTCTTCAAACTATAACTATTTTACAAGCCGTCCTACTCCCCTCTTTTCCTTTGTTGTTGTTTTTTTTTTGGAAAAAAAACAAAGGTGAAGGGGGGGGGGGGTAAAAAGATGACACATATGTATATAGTAGAAACGATTATCCAGTTAACTCATTCGTTCATACACTTTTATTGATTTGCAAAATGTCAAAATGACTTAAAACGTTAAAAGCCAAGATAGTTTCAAGGCGTCACAATACCATTTTAAATCTAGGGTAAAATGCACAAACATGACGTAGCTTATGTCTCGACGTAAGCCTTCTTATTTATACATTGTTATGACGAGACGTAAGCTTTGTTTGTGCAAGAATTTATTTTGATGCATTAGGCCCAAAAATTTTTTTTTTGTTCAATTCATACTTTTTTTACTCAACAAAATGAAGTTACCTTTGTTAAAAATGGGATAGGGCAATTTTATGGCGTTTTACAAAGATTCCTTTTAAAAAGGAAGAAAAAATAATGCCACACGCGTAAATCAACAAGAAAAATAATAATAAGGAATAGAATGACACTGGCTTAAACCAAGGCGATTATTAAACTGCCCAATACTGCAACGGTATGACCTCTTAATTTTGATTTATTAAGATTCTATTCACTTCTCAAAACCCACCGTTTAATAATGATGGTTT
The DNA here is from genome assembly GCA_003991915.1 of Elysia chlorotica. NCBI lineage: Eukaryota > Metazoa > Mollusca > Gastropoda > Plakobranchidae > Elysia > Elysia chlorotica. The sequence goes on along the minus strand of RQTK01000370.1, from coordinate 450,282 downwards.
TTAAAATATATACATTTTAGTCATTTCATTTATGTCTTGAAATGATCTCTATAGATGCAGTATAGCTATTTATTTTGTCACCAAAATAATTATGTTATGAACCCCAATACGCCTAATTGGTTCAACATCGGTTAGTTCATATTCAGAATAATGATACGGAAGTCCTGGTATCCCGCTGTGTCTATGGGTGGCGTCACATCAACTCGCAGGAGCTTAGCCCAGGTACTCGTCCACGATTATAGTCTGGTTGCTGATGTTAAACACTGCGAAACCGAGATAATCTGTTTTGAGGATGACATAATCCGCCGCCATGCTGAGGCCCCAGCCCAAACCCACGGAACAGTGTTAACCTTGCACCATGATAGTGGTTTTCTGCTCCCAGTACGGAGAGACTACCCATTCTGGGCCTTCACTGATTGATATCGATGATACAGACGCTGACGCCAGAGAAATATCATTAATATTCATAGTGTCCCATATTAAAGGTTTGTAGTAGTTGTCCTAGATTACGAAATTGTTCCAAATATGCACACACAGTTATAATAGTTATAACAATGATTATGGGTGTGGTAGTATTAGTGGGCATGATGGTAGAAACAATGATGGCGGTGGTTGTAGAGGTTATGCCACCACTGATTGATAATGCGCTGACACCAGCGAAATAATAATATTCACAGTCTTGTATTAAAGGTTTGTAATTATTGTCCTAGATTACACAATTGTTCCAATAATGCATACAGAATTATAATAGTTATAGAAATGATTATGGGTGTGGTAGTATAGTATTAGTGGGCATGATGGTAGAAACAATGATTGCAGTAGTTTGACAGTGATAGTATTGGTTATGATGGCAATGTTAGTGATAGCGGTGGCGTTGGTGGCGGAAACGATGATAATGATAATAACCTTTATAAGTAGTGGTAGCATTTGTATTGGTAGCAGTACCAAGAAAGTATGAAGTATGAATCCTGCGGAGGTAGTAGTAATGGTTGTGGTGCGTAGGTGGTGGTAATACGAGCCACAATAGTTACGGTATAAGTGAGAATGTTGGGACAATACTTAATTAGAATATTATTGGGGTAATATATGTAACCCCAGTCTAAAACCATAGAACCTTAAAAGCTGAACTTCTTTCCTCTTTCTCATCACCCCACCCCCTCATAAAAGGAAAATTAAATGCAAAAATCTAATCTTATCCGCCCACCTAGCGTAGAAATGAAGGTGTGTCTTATCTTCCTCACTCTGACCTCTCGTTCCACTTAAGAACCTCCAAAATTAGGAACCACTACATTAGAGGACCAGTCTCGTAGTAGTAAAATGGACTAGAATAGGATCTATCATATCTTGGCTTCGTCTTGAGCTTTTTTCTTCTGTCAACTCCACTTGTCGCCGTATAGTATCCTTCAGGGGAACTTCAAACTTGAATTCCTAGATTATAGGTGTCTGTTTTATCCTGTTTTATAGGTTGGTAATAATTATTATCCTTTTGTAAAGGTTCGTTATGTTATCCTATATTAAAGGTGTCTACTTCATAGTTATTATGAGTGACCTTTAAGTGACCTTTCCACCTCAAACCGAAAAGGAAAATCAGCCACAGAGCGCTGAAAACACACCCGCCTATACTATTCCGAATAAGTTACAGAGTTATTCGGATTACTATTCCGGATAATCTGCAGAATTATTCGGAATATTTTTCCGAATAAGCTGTAGAGTTATTCGGAATACTATTCCAAATAATGGCTTTTAATGAAACAATGGAAGGCGAAATACAAGTGATATGTTTCCCGATGCCCTAAGCGTATCATAATTGATTGAAACCATTCAGCATTGATGAGTATAGTACATGAGAACTGAGAAAGAGTTTACTAATGAAGTGAATGTTCTCAATCGCCCGTCACGATTGTGAGTTGACAATTATAAGGCAAATATCGTCATCTCGGCGAACCGTTAAATCGACATCTGCATTTGTTTCCAAGCATTCGCCGATACCCTGCACCGAGCAGTATTTTGTTTGGAGAGTTTTATGTCTGTAAACCTTGCCAAATAGAAATCCAAGCTCTACAACATTACCACATAGGTCAGTTCACCCCCCTCTGTTGATATTTGGCAGCAAACTTTTGGTTGTTGTTGTTGTTGTTGTTGTTGTTTTTTATACAAGCGTGCATAAAAAGATCACTAGATCAGTTGGTAGTGCCTTGGACTGTAGAGCAAAACGTAAGATGTTGGATTCTCAATCGGCGTGACAATCCGTGTATATGGTTTTTGGGAAACCTTTAGGGCGTAGAACTAAGGCAAGCGGACGATGAAAATAACCCTGTGTGTGAAGCTGATTTCTATCAGTTTGAATCAATCAATAGGTTGAAAACATTCATTTTTACGCGGATCACATTAAAGCCTCTGTGAGGTTCTGGTTTGCTTGTACTGGCAAAAATCAAAGTGAACTTTAGGAGTTTAATCGAAAAAGCCGATTGCTGACAAAGACTGTCGTAGTCAAAATGTTTTAAAAGTAGCATCGACAAATACATTCAAGCTGGCAGTAATAATCATTAATAATCATCCTTCAACATCTCCTCCAACTCTGGTTGAGGTTATAGAAAAGCAAGTCAGAGCACACTTACACCAACAGGCTCAGTCAGGACTGTTGGACGACTCTTAATCAATTAAAGAGAGGCGTTTTGGACAGACAGCCAAGCCTCCGTGGCGGTCTCAGATAGTGCTCGGTGCCAAAAACACCCAGGTTGGCATCTGCTGCGGAAATGGAAATCAATCGCAGACAAAAGAGCCACCAAACGCTGAGACGGGACTTAGCCATGCCTGAGGTGAGAGGAGAAATGGGGGTACTAAGTGGTCCCTGGGGACTTGGCTGGGTGTAAAGAAAAACGCATTAGCAAATGGCGTGGAGAAGTGATGGAGAAGGAGACAGAGAGTGAGAGAGCACAGAGAATATGTGGATTAATTCTATCGGTGCTAGTGCGAGAGAATCAGATGAAGAGACGGTGACGCCAGCGAAAGAACAATTGTGCTTCTCCCTCTACATAACCATCATAATTATAACAGAGCTTCAGGTGGTTGGGGTCCAGATGCTATTATCTAATTGCATTGCATGCGGAGGACTTTTCCCGTGAAGCCTCGAAACCTTGTTCTCCAGTATTCAGGTATGAGCGAGGAAGATTTCATTAACAGAGTGGGTGTAGGCGGTTGCTCCATTATAGAATACACATATGATTACATTAAATACTTTGTTAAGAGGATTGGAATCTTGTTATATGAGGTAATAAGGCGTGCTCAAGCATAGCACTGGGAACTACAAGATGTTCTTGTTTTTATTGTACTGCTTTGTTCTGTTTTTCTATGGCACTGCAAACATTTTGCACTCCAAATTTGTTTCTTTTTGGTCCAAATTTTTTCACGGCATAGACATTTGTGTAGCGGTGATGTTCTTCTGTGTTTTTGCATGCTCTTTTTTCTACAAAATAGCAATGAATCAGTTGCATAGAAATCTATAAATTAAAATTAGCATTTGACGATAAAAAAAAATTATAGGAGACGCCTACAAATACTGTCTGGTCAACTACGGTTTTTTCTACGGTTAACACACTATTGGAATAGAGCAGAGGAACTGAAAAAAAAGAACCGAACAAAAATTACTTCATGAAGCTTAGCGATTTATTCCTGGACTCCAAACACAGATATGACTAAGAAGAGTTGACCCAGCTCCGCTATGGAGCGATATCACCGTATAGAACGCTCTGGAAAACCTAGTATCTGTACGGCGGTTCAACAAGGGCGCGGCGTCTCAACAAGGGCGCGGCGGCTCAACAAGGGCGTCTCAACAAGGGCGAGGCGTCTCAACAAGGGCGAGGCGTCTCAACAAGGGCGAGGCGTCTCAACAAGGGCGAGGCGTCTCAACAAGGGCGTCTCAACAAGGGCGAGGCGTCTCAACAAGGGCGAGGCGTCTCAACAAGGGCGCGGCGGCTCAACAAGGGCGCCTCAACTAGAGCGAGGCGGTTCAACAAGGGCACGGCGGTTCAACAAGGGAGGGCGGCGGGTCAACAAGGGCGCGGGGTTTTAACAAGGCGGCGGGTCAACAAGGGCGAGGCGTTTTAACAAGGCGGCGGGTCAACAAGGGCGAGGCGTTTTAACAAGGCGGCGGGTCAACAAGGGCGAGGCGTTTTAACAAGGCGGCGGGTCAACAAGGGCAAGGCGTCTCAACAAAGGGCGAGGTGGCTCAACAAGGTCGAGGCGGCTCTCTTTATGGATGTTCGTTAGGAGACATTAACATTCTATCTACATTTTTTTTTATCTAAATTTAGAAATTACCGAATAAAATGTTTTCGCTGAAAGTGAGAACCATTACAAAAAAACAAAAAAGGTGTGTGTTATAGGATTCTTCTTTAAAAAAAAAATGTACAAGCTTAGCTGTAACCGTGTTCCTCCTACTCGCCAGTACACACCGTTGTCTGGAGAACTTTTGTTCCTCACATTGTTTTCTTTTTATGTTCCGATATCACTGTGTCTTCTGTGTTATTTCCTATTTACTTTCCACATAAGAGTTCCACATTACATTCATCTTTTTTAATAAAGATTTTTTCCCCAGAACACTCAATACATGTTCACAGATTGCCAACCGGATCGTTTTCTCTGTCTGCCTTTATGTACGTAAAGCGTCCATCTATGTTATTTCCCATACTTTGCCTAAAAACCTTTACCAATGCCCTGAGTACGAAGTAAAAACAGATGGATAAAAAGTCTACACAGCAGGGATTTACCAAACGATTGGCTGTTTCTTTATCCTAGAATCAATCTAAGCCCGGGCTGTACAAATGGCACCAGTATTGGGAAGTTTTTATCACAGCGCATTTCTCTAAGTTCCAGCCTGAAGCTTCGTCCCGCTGCTTCTGCATTCAAGGCGGCGAGATCCTAGGGCCTCCTTTCGGCTGGGTCTAATGCGTGTGACAGCTTAAGTGTTTGTAGACTTTCAGACGGAATGGACGGGCGGAAATGTTGTAAAACATCCCCATTCCATTATTTGTGGGGGTATCTTGAAAAGATGCCAGACATTTTGAATTAGAAGTCGTGAATAGCGGCCTCCATTACATCTGACACGAGAAGCTGGTTAGAAGATGGCTAAGAGTTTGACTGGCCCATCTGGGAGAAAATCAGAAAACAAATCTATTATCTCTTATGTGTTTTCATAACATCACTCCGAAATATCTTTGGATGAATCTGTGAGTCTAAACTAGCGATAACAAAACGCAGAATGCAGAATTTTCTGACAAAATGTGAAATGTTCATCTTTTCCATGTGCGATATAATTTCAGGTTAAATAATGATTGGGAGATGGGACTTAATTGAAATGGCGACCCTCCTCGTCATAGACCAATGTTTAGCGGTAAAGAGATCTCCTTTTGTCGAATCAATTCATTGGGCGTCTGCTCCTTTAGCGCGTTTCGTTAAAATTGAAAGTTTTCTGGAAGTGGTCAAAATCGTGCTCTTTTTTTGGATTACATAATATTCAAATGTAATTTTATTTCCTCTTTCTCTCTCTACCTCTCTCTACCTCTCTCTCCTTCTCTCTCTCTCTCTTTCTTTCTCTCTATCTCTCTCTCTCTCCCTCTCTCTCTCTCTTATCCATAAGTATTGGATGAATAAACATTGAATTGAATTGAATTGACTGAAGTATTGTGCAGAGTTACAAAACAAGTAGAGCTAACAGATCTATGACATAGAATGAGGTAAGATTGATATTCCTTTTGACATGAAAAGGACTAACTGCCGAATCGATGATAAAATTCCTTTTTCACATATTTGTGACATTTCCTTCCTGTTTCTTATTGTTTTAGTTTCATTTTTTTTCTGATGGTTGCTTTTTTGCTTTTGTTTGTTGTTGATTTTTGTTGTTGTTGTTTTGTTTTGTTTTTTGTACTTTCAAAATACGAAGCGCTGTTCAGAAGCATTGTTGGTTTTCATCTTTCATACGTTCTATTTTTTGAAAGAATTATTTAAATGTACAAAGTTAAATGATTTCGATATTTTTTAGAATGATGATGCATACTCAGAGGTAGAGTCACATATTTTAAAATATCCTCAGATCAGAGGTATGTGTTCTTTTTTTATTGAAACTGTTGTTACACGATGAGTCTTAAGATTTTGTTGGAAGATTTAAATACCATTCAACAAGGGAAACGTAAAAAATCAATAATGTCGTTTTGTGGTTATATAGTTGTTTTTTCGTCTGTATTTTTAATGGTTTGTTACACCGTTATCTTTATCTGATAAATCTAGTTTGCCATTCCTATTGCTTTATGAGTTAAACAAAATCTAGAGCTGAGCACATGTTGCATAAGTTAACTACATTACTCTCTGTAAGTTTAAGAAATATTTTGATTACTGTGGTGCTAAATGAAGAACTGACGATGCAAAGCTTAGGATAAAAGATATACATTTTAGAACTAACTCGCTTATGAACTAATAAGACGAAAAATAAATTATGTCTGCTTAATGCAAAAGTGCAGCCCTTGCTTAGCAATACTTTACAAACAAAAAGAGACACACTTGGATTGGGCGAGCGTTCTGTGCAGTTGCGCCTTAAAATTATGATTTATACCCTTGTTCAAGGAACATTGTTCAGTGTTTTTTTTTCTATATGAGCATCCACACAGTTTCAAAAGGTAGGGATTTTCAGAATAATTCAAAAATTCAAACTTCATTTGGAACAAAAAATAAACAATGTTTTTTTCTCAACTTTAGCAAAATTATTATGGTTTGGGCTTTTTTTTTTCAAAAATTTCAAAACATTGTTTGAAGGGATCTATTTTAAAATAGTCTTCACATCACAAGATTGGCCCTGTAATACGTTAAATTACCTTGCTTTAAATTTGATTTGTGAAAAAAAAGCGTTACGTGAACCCTCTCCATACATAAAAACTTGTTTCCAATGTGCTATGGTTTCAACCTTTTCTGGTGCGAGCATCTCTGGCCCCGTCGTCAAGCGTGCAGTGGGTCAGCGCGATACCCGACCAGAACCCAATCACTGATGAGTGCAATCCGTAGTCAGTGCCTAGGGCACGCACTGGGGTTTCCCGGTTGATCCAGGACGTTCCCGGGGGTTCCCAGAGAGATCTGTTAACCCATCTACAATGGTATTGGTAAGTCATCTACTATTCGCGTGTTGACCCAGAAACGCGCCAGTGTTTGGTCGGTGACAAAGAGAACAAGGGAGATGTTCAGAGCATTGTTGTTGGGTTGGTTTAACATCCAACATCAGCACTATATAGGCTATATTGTGGACGGGCCCCGAAAATGACGTCTGACAATTTTATGCGCTGTCACACACGAGACAGGGTGGGGATGCCATGACTCCTGTTTCAGCCGATCACATTAAACTGACACAGATCCAACCAGTAAGGAGCGAAATCGTCAGGGCTCGAACCCGGATCTTTTGCGTCGGAAGCCGATGTTCTACCCCAGGACCACCGCACCCCCGTGTTCAGAGCAAAAGGCGGTCGATGCAAAGAGCGGATGAAGAAGAGAAAAAGGAAGGAAGGGAGGAAGACAGACAAGGTAGGAAAACAATTTCACCAGCGGCTGTAATCTTACTCTTAGACAAAGCTGGAGAATTGGAGAATTTTCTGAACTAGAAGGCTCGAAAGCGAAACGCTGATGGTGTTCTTTACACTTTGCTGAATTTAACGAACCAAGTTTCTGGTGGTTTTCCAGCAATGCGAATGTGGCTCATGTGTAATCGTAATAATGGAACAGTGGGGAAAATTTTGTTTTCCGGAGAAAATATCATGTACGTTCAACATGCTCATCTTCATCCAATAATAAACGCCTGTAGACAATGTTATGAGTGTGTGTGTGTGGGGGGGGGGTTACCTTTTTCTCTTTTATTTCTACATCCCTTTAGTTGCATCCCTTTTTTCTCTTGGCATTTTTTCCTTCCTTGAATCTCTAACTCTCCTGTTCCTTTTTCCTCTCCTCTCTTTGCCCCATGGTACATTTCTACTTTTTCTATTCTTTTATATCTGTCTTTTATACTCTCTACCTCTTTTTAACTATTTATTTTTGTTTCTATCTAAATGTTCCGATTTTTCTCACTTTCCTCCTTTCTATCTTTCTATATATTATCTATAAATATCTTCTATGTATCTCTCGATACACGTGCTATTTACCTACTTATCTATCTATCTATCTATCTATCTTTCTATCTATCTATCTATCTATCTATCTATCTATCTATCTATCTATCTATCTATCTATATATCTATCTATCTATTTACCTAACTATCTCAGTATAATGTGACGGGCTGAGACAGGAGTCATGGTATCCCCGCCCTGTCTCGTGTGTGGCAGCACATAAAATTGTCAGACGTCCGTCTTGGGGACCGTCCACAATGTAGTCTATATAGCGCTGCTGTAGTACGTTAAGCCAACCCAACAACAACCCAACAACCTATCTATCTATATATCAATCTATCTATTTACCTATCTATCTAACTATCTATTTATTTATCTATCTATCTATCTATCTATCTATCTATCTATCTGTCTATCTATCTATTTATCTATCTTTAATATATGTCTACCTACCCTATATTCTTAGTCTATATTACCTATCTGTCTATTATATCTGTACTATCTATACTAACTATTTATCTTTTTATCTACACTATTTATCTTTCAATACTATCTATATCATATCTCCTTACTCTGTTCTAGTCCGGTATTTCCAAGTGCAACGTGTAAGCTTGTTTTTGCAGGCTCCTAAACATGCTGTACTGAATAATAACACTGGCAAGCTTGTGGATTTGTCAAATTTCTTATAATTATCGTCACTACTGCCCACTGATTTTAGCTAATTATTTGGATGCAAGGATTGTAGATGGTTACGTTGGAGCTAAATTATGCCTTATTAGTGAGCTACAGATCAAATTAGCTGTGATTAGCGTTACACAACTCTCAGTCTTAAGCATTACGCCATTGTTAGTGCTCAGTGCAAACCTAATCTAAGACTAATAGCTGGTTCGACCTCGCTGTCCAGTGTGAGTCGGGTTTTTTTTTTGTAGGTTTGTTTACGTGGTTCCTTTTTCGGTTGTTGTTGTTGTTGTTGTTGTTGTTGTTGTTGTTGTTGTTGCTGTTGTTGCTGTTGTTGTTGCAGATTATTGTTTCGTAGTTGTTTTGCTAGATTGTTTTTTAATTCTATCTTTTATCTTCCTAGCTATCAATCTCTCTATCTGTTTTCTCTCTCTCTCCTCCTATCTCTTCCGCCGCTCTCTCTTTCAGTCTCTCCGTAACTTTCTTACCTATCTATCTACCTATCTATCTGTCTATCTTTCTATCTACTTATATATATAAAAATATATGTATCTGATTATCTATCTGTCCATCTATCATAATATCTTGTTTTTCTCTCACAGATCAATATTACGTCTTTTCAATAGAAATTTGTTATTATTATTATTTAATTAACCATGAGAGCGTACATAATACGGCGCAGCAACTCCACTCCACTGGATCCTCTATATAGCTCGGCTCAAGTGGTACCGGCCGTTATATATTCGATATATACACGTACTTATACACCTGGAAGACTCGTGGCAAAGAAATTAATTATCCTTCGCATGTTATCGGTGACTAGCTAAAATAGCATTATGTTTGTCGTTTTGCAATACATAATTATTTGATTTTAGTTCGGCGTGGAGATTTTTTATTAAACTATCTCTGATCCAACTACCATTACCACTGTTTCATTGGTGCTTCTCCACCAAGGCTGCTTCAGACGGTCATCTTTGCGTTTTCCTTGAGGATTCCACTCTGACTTGCCTTGTGACAAGATCAAGGCGTCCAAAAATAGAAGGCCAAGTCACCGAATTGGAAAAAGTGAAAAGATTTTTGGTTACCAAGGATAAAAGTAATGTTATTTCCTGTAATTTAAAGCATAGATAGGACGGAGTAATACTTAGAGAGTATTTTTCAGCCCACACAATCAGCCTACACTGCACAAATGTAAATGAAAATTCATAAATGATTGGATATTTGATATCTAATGTTGCTAAATAATAGTTGCGCAGCGCGATACGAAGATGTTCAAAAATACAGCTCACTTTGATTCTTGCTGCAAGTGTGTGTAGATTTCGGTAATTTTGCCTTCTATTTTTGGACGCCTTTCGACAAGATCAATGCATGTAATAAAATTATCTTGGGGAATTCCCATATCCACAATAATGACTCGCCAAAACAGCGACCAATTTGGCAATAAAATAAGAACGTACTCATAGCCTATTGAAGAAAAGAAATTGCAAAAAGATAAATGATCGATTCTTGTTTACAAAACAGGCGATCTTGTACCAGTTCTGATTTCTGAACACAATATATCACGGTTTAAAGTTTAATTAAGACACGAAATAGTTATGTCCGTTAAGCGTAATATGACCTGGATGGGCCGATACGCGTTTGTTCGACATAGAACAATACAGTGAAGGGAGCACACTGTTCCAAACTTCTGCCTTCAGTCGATTGCAGACGCCTAAAACAAATGGCAAAGAGAAAGGGCATTTTTAAGTAAATAACACTAAAATAGGTGGAAAAATTGATATGGAATGTAAGTATTTAAAAACTAAAAATAGATTAAAGCGAAGCAGCAATTTCATGGTGTAAAGTTTTTATATGCATAGATTATCAGTTTCTGATAGAAATGAAAGACAAAAGAAGAGCTTAATCTAAAATATGGTATGATTGAAATAGCTGTTAGATTTATTTCCAAAGTGCACAGAAGCTTAATAATATAACCAGTACTTCTTCAATATACTTGAAAGCTAAACGCGTTATAGAAAAGGGTATTAGCTTTACACATTTGGGATTAGTTAGAAATAAAAAAGTTTGACACATAAGCAAGGTTGGGGGTAAGCATGAATTTGTACGGTAGACAGATGAGGAAAAGATAGCCACTTTTCATGGATAAAGTATCATACATCTATTGTATTAAACTTTAGGAGAGAATGCAAAAAGTTTGAAATGTGTTCCAAATAGAAGGATGAAATCATGATGGTGTTGTCTTGAATTGTAGATTACCGGAATAAACACCGTCTAGTCTACAGCCTCGGGGGTTTGAGGCGATGGTCCAAGGGTAGAGCGCTCGATTCGTCTTGACAGGTTACAAGTTCGACCCTCATTTTGAACGCCGCAAATGTCACCTTCTGGTTGGGTCGATGTAAGTATAATGTGAGCGGCCTACAGGCAGATATGCCGCTATTTTTACAGGTAGCGGTTTTTTCGATGACCCCGCGACCACCGCTCTTTAGTGCAGGATGATCAATATAAAGGTTAATCTGAATAAATTCTATGTCTCATCTCTGTGTGTGGGGCGATTAATAGAAGCTAGCGAATTTTTGAAAAAAGAGTTTTTAGTAATTATGTCCACAGCTTGAGGTTAAACCGTCTCACATTTTCCAGGCAGAATCAGCAGGTCGGGGCCGTATCAAAAGCAAAGCCTAAGAGTACACTTAAACTGCCTGGAGTACTGATGGCTCTCTATCAATTAAAGAGAGCCGTTTTATACAGGCAGCCAAATCTTTGTGACGACTCCGCAGGCTTTTTTTGTTTGTTGCAAGGGACATTAAGTTTCACATAAACCTGGAATAAAAAGTAGAAAATCCATTGCGAATATAAGGGAAAAGCATGTGCGGAGAGGGGTAGATCTAAAAATAGAAACAACAGTAATGGCCCAGGCGGTCAACTGAGAGTATGAGGGGATTAGTGTTGATATGTTAGTCGCACCAAACAATTTATAGGGAGAGAGAGAGATAGAGAGAGAGAGAGAGAGAGAGAGAGAGAGAGAGATGTGAGAAGAGGAAGAAATAAAAAAAAGAGATGAATAAAAAGCGCAGCGGGAGACCCAAGTTACTAGGACTAGCTGTTGATGCCAAAAAAGAAAAACAACTCTGGGTTAAACTCCTCGCCCTTCCTAATTAGCAGAGCGTCAGGTGGGGCGCGTCACTGGCTGATCTACCTACCTATCTACCTCACTACCTAGTAAATTAGAAACTGATGAGGCGGTCTCACAGCGGTCGCCGTCAGCATAGCTACAGATCGGGATTTTAAAAAGTTAGTTATGTCCGCTGTGACCGTCTTGCCTCCTAGAAGCTGGAATGTGACAGAAGACCCTGATATCTCTGCTCTATCTCCATATACTTTCAACCTAAAATTGCTAATAATCAGTCTTGGAATTCGTCGACGATATTATAACATCCAGAAAAGAGTTGTGGAAGGCAAGGTTGAAGGGAAGCGTGGTAGAGGAAGGAAGAGGCAGTCGTGGCTTGCCAACGTACAGGAGACATCGCAGATACGACTGAGTGTAGCCTATGAAGCAGCCTTGGACCGTGAAAGATGGCGCCGAATGACAGCCCACCTCGGAGACGGGACGGCACAGCGATAGATAGATTATAACGACCCGCTGAAGGTGGCCTTTGAGGATCAACAAGACCATTCATAATGTACACTTTTAACGTTTCACTAATATATAAAGCACTTAATTCCTCACTAAGTGCGCGACAAAAATAGTACTAAATAAAGCCCGACTTAGAAATAACAACCTGAATAAAAGTCGCCTTGTGAGTACATTTTGCTGAGGGAGAAAACAAATCGGCCATGACCAATTAGCGACTATAGTTGGGTGATCTATAAATCTAAGTTGTGTATCTAACAACCACCTTCTTCTTCTTCTTCTTCTTCTTCTTCTTCTTCTTCTTCTTCTTCTTCTTCTTCTTCTTCTTCTTCTTCTTCTTCTTCTTCTTCT
>RQTK01000370.1:430574-437407 GCA_003991915.1 Elysia chlorotica | reverse complement strand
GACGTTAAACCAACTCAACAACAACCTGGACAGAGGTTCAGCCCGGCACACACTGGTCAGCTTTGCATCTGAATGACTACTTGGCCACTCAAACACAGATTTTTGTGAAACTGGTAGATAATACCAAAGCTGAAATCCGACTCAATAGGTACACTTTTATACTGCACGGTAAGAAAAGCGATCTAGGTTTTCAGAAAACAATTTAAAATTTAGTAAAAAATAATATTTTAGTTATTCAAGATTCAAGCTATAAAAACAAACGCAGACTGAGGTGCTTACTATGCTCTGACATTTTGAAGAGCAGAGCTTTTTTAATCTTTTACAAACATAGTGTCAGTAAACATAATTCCCTTCATATTATTTTGTGGACCAGAAATAGACCAGGAGTATAGGATTTATTTTTTAGACTCTGTGGGACTACTTTCTTGAAAAAAGAAATACTAAAAAAAAAAAAAAAGAAAACCAATGGAATTATTAACCATTTCTTACAGGTGTAAGTTTTTATCTGAGAAGAAGAAAAGACCGTTAGTAGATCTTGCTCATTTCGAACTGATGCACTTCACAAACAGCATTGGTTCAGACTCTACTTAAGCTTATAAACAAAAATGTGCTGTATCCCCCTTATTTATAGAGTTAGTTTCTATGTCAACACTTGTCAAAACATGTTGCAAGGGTGTACTTATTTGAGCAGTACACTCATTCCCAATTCCTCTGTCAAGATTATTCTAATCGTGTTGGTGTTGAATACAGGATGTGTAGAAAAAAAGCCATTTTTTACCCACACTCTATGTTCGGCTTCGTTAAATCATTAAAACATACAGTTCCGTTAGGGCTACAACAGATAGACAGTTACCTCACAGGGCAGTGAACTTGGTGCCATCTTTATTCATATTTCTGTCTAGTTTTAAAATGAATAGCTTTAACGAAATTGGTCGAGGATCTACTGGTTCTAAAGATAAAATCTTTGATAGTTGTCCAAAACATCCATAGATTAGATTATTACTAGATTGCGTTGGTCTTTAACAGAGTGGTAAACCAAGCTTCAATTTTGTTCTAATGATCTCCTCCTCTGTCTCTCGCTTATTTTCTCTCCTTCTCCTCTTTTCAATCTCGCTCTCTCACCATCTCTTTCCTCCCTCTTTCCCTTTGTGTCTCCTCCCTCTATCTCTCTCCGATCTCTCTGTTTCTGTCTATATATTTGTATCTCTCTCTCTCTCTCCCTCTCTCTCTCTCTCTCTCACTCTTCTTTTTCTTCTTCTTCTTCTCTCTGTCTCTCTGTATCTATCCTTCCATCCCTCTAAACCCCTCAACATCTTTTTTTATTTAATCGAACTTCATCTATTTCTGTTTATTTTTTTGTTTTGAAAAATCAGGTTTTCTTTTATCGTGCCTATAATGCTTTTTCCCATATTTCATGTATTTTTATCACCTCTGTTGTCACATTTTAGTTTTTGATTTCCGTGATTGGGGCAGACACGTATCAATTTCCTATCCACTTTCTCTCGAATTTTGCCATCCATCTACGTTTACATATTGCTTTTGCCCGTTCTCTGTATATTTTATTTGGTTCCTCTTTCATGTTATTCGTGTCTCATTTCATGTATTATTCAAAACCCGCATGCATTTTTCCAGCCCATGGAAACCCATAAAAATAATGCATTTTCTTTACAGCTTTGGGCTTTCTTCGATCTATATTGAGAGTTTTAGAAGAGAAAACACTCCTGATTGGATACCGTGGCAAATTTATCACTGAATCTCAGCGCCAAGTCAACAGAAATCTCGGAATGTAATTGGCGTTGTTATCAGAATGTGTAAATTATCTCAGTTATAATGGTTTCCCGAAGGCGTGAGCAAGATTCATGCCGGTAGCTATGGAAACACATTTCAATTTTTATACATTTTTTATAATAAATTCGCAATGCTTTGATTCAGAGGCGTTTGCTCTCCGTAATGCTTCTGTTCGCACCATTTTAACAGTATTTTCTTTTTTTTTCGATTGATAACTGCTATTTTTATTCTATCTTTTTACTGGGCATTATTGAAGGGAATAGGGAATGGGATGTTGGTGTGTGTGTGTGTGTGTGTGTGTGTGTGTGTGTCCCTTCCAATCTCCCACTTTTTTTTTTTAATCTATGAATCATTTTCTCTATTGGTCTACATTGTACCTCTATCCTTCTTGGTTATTTTTATGTTCTTCTTCTTTTTTCCCTCCGATCATCTCTTTCATTATTTTTCTCCCTTCCTGTTTGTCTGTCTGTCTGTCTCTCTCTGTCTCTCAGTCTGTCTGTCTGTCTGTCTTTCTGTCTGTCTCTGTCTCTGTCTCTCTCTCTCTCTCTCTCTCTCTCTCTCTCTCTCTCTCTCTATCCCTCTGTCTCTCTCTACCTCCAATTTAGCCGTTATCGTGCTGACTTGCCATAATTATACATATATTCATGTTTATGCTAGCGACAGTTTTGTTGTGTACGGTACTATAATGATAACAATGCTTCAAGCCCATTGTTTAGCGACAGTGTGATAGTGTTGTAGCATCTATTATGTGAACTAGACGAACGGGATGTTTTATCAGCTCTTGTCGTTTTCTTTGGGTTTCCCCCATAGAGACAAAATGTGTGCTCCAATTTGAATAATTAACCATGAAAAGCGAGGCTCTTTTCATAGTTTGGCCCCTCCGAGGTAATTTTCGGATTTCTGAAAAATCACGGAACAATAATTATTGTTTAGCTCGTTTTTGCTTATTTTACATATTGAAGTTGTAACACATGAAACATCAGCATTACTCAAGCGTTTACCAGACTGTATCTATTATGTTTTAAATTGCGGTTTTAGAACTTGGTTAAATATTGTACATTTTGTGATTTGGAGTTGACAGCTAACTTCAGTTCTATAAATTTTATGAGCTGAGTTCTTGTCAACAGCAAGGTACTATTATTTAAATTCTTTGTTGTTGTTGTTGTTGTTGTTGTTGTTGTTGTTGCTTTGTTTGTTTTTTGTTTGTTTGTTTGTTGTTGTGTTCTTTTTGCATAAAATTACGATTAGAACGTAACATCAAAGGGAGGACAATCTCTATTCGCCGTGCAGTTCATTGGAGACGATTCCCCTTTTCTTCCAGGCATAGAAACCTGACATCACCTTCCGTCGCTGCAGACCAGGAGAGAAGAGACATGTAATGGGCGTGTAATTTTTTCTTCCTGTTTCACCATCATTACACGAGCTCAGTTTAGACTCTACTCGCCTAATATTGCTTGAGAAGAAGGGGGGGGGTTAATTTGGTGATGTAAAAAACAAAACTCCATCAGACGTCTCGGAATACCTTTTCAAAGAATTGTACGGTTGTTGTTGTTGTTTTGTAGTTCTTTTTATTCATGGCATTTTTTATTTAACAATTTACTGTTTTAGCTTGGTAATATATGTTTTTCTCTGCGTTTTTTTTAATTTCAGAGCTCATTTATAGGAAACCTTCCACTGATCTGCTCCTGTAAGCGTGACACAACCTTATACCCGCTTCCGTCGTCAGCTCAAGTATGATCAATGGGTCTTGCAGAGAAAAGCCTCAGGGGGTGAAAGATCCACTTTACAGGATATGACGAACTTTCCCTCCGATCCAATAACTCTTGGAGAGGCTAGTTCAAAAGGAGAAACCCGGAGAATCTGTTCTCGCCAAAATAGGACCCTTGCCTCAATAATCGCCGGGTCGGCCACAAGGCTTAGCGGGGAAACCCTTGCCGTGAGACCAGCGCAAAGAGCAATCATTTCCCCCACAGCCTGTCAAAGTGCACGGCCAATCGAGATGTGTGGAGGGCGATACTTGTCCAAGATCAAAGGGCGAAAGTAACTTCTAAGGGAAAGTTATTTTAAGGCTTATTCCTGGGTTGTAGTAACTTCTAAGGGAAAGTTATTTTAAAGCCTTTTTATGGTTTGTCTTTGGAGTGAAGACGCCATAGGGGTGTCCGCTGGAAATCTTGGTGGGGGATGATGTTGACAAAGATCCATGCCTCTGGCCCGTCTCTGTGTCGATTGTCGCGCTATGGGTGAGGGTACCTTAAAGTTACAGAAATATAATTATATGGAGTGAAAACAATGATAAAAAAATGAAAAGAGATAATTATATCAAAAGATTATTTTGACCCTCGAAATGGGTATCTTATGGGAATTATACGATGTGGTGTTGGTTCGATAAAGAGGGTCCCTCGGACACACTTCCTTGTCAACATGGAAAATATATAACAATAGTAGATACTGGAAAATCCTTTGTAGAAATGTAGCAATTCAGCTGTATTAATAAACGCCCTCTCTAAGGGTTAGGAATACAACTCTAAAATGTGTAGTCTAAATCAATACTTGCCAATATATCTAGATCTGTGGATCTAAACAACAGCCAAAATATCAGCGTTCACTGCGGCAAGGTGTTTCAACACATTCATAAGTAAAAACATTCCTCTCTTTAAAAACCATGTATTTCTTTTGCGCCCCGTTCTTATACGCAAGACACACCTCTAGAAATGTCCAGGTCCACTTCGAACTCATTCGAGTACACTCCAGAACCTTCCAGACTCTAGCTCTGATATCAATTAACATTACTTTCTAAGCCTGGACCGACTTGGAATACATTCTAGAGGTAACTAGACCTATGGGCATTCCCGAAAAATAGTTGAATTCGTTAACTCTGTTCGCCATCTACCTCTATAGTAGAGTAGACAATGTCACCTATGAGATTATGCTTATTATATTATTAAAATACATAGAATTTAGCAACTGGGTGAACTATTAAAACACTAAACTAGGAGTATGAGAAGTGATAAATTGATATAGTTCTAGTGAGATGGATCAGCAGCTTGATATAAATGGTGGCAACCATAACAATACAAAAAGAAGTAAAAAACGAGATGGAAAGAAAGAAATAAACTTAGATAGAAAGATAAGTAGAGAGTAAGGGAGCGAAGAGGACACAAGAGAACAAGAGATAGGAGACAGACAAGCAAAGAGAGACACACACAGATTGGCAGACACAGACAACGGAGAGAGACATACTCGCAAGAGAGATATATAGACATAGAAAGAGAGACAGAGACAGATACAAAGTACAGAGAGAGGTTGAGAAAACAGACTTAGAGAACAACTTCAAAAGGTTAAGAAAAGACTATATTCGACACTGGCAAATCTTTGACAATTGTCTTATTGATTCCCCTACTTGGAGTCCAGCTATTAAGCGATTTAGAACCCCACGCTGCCATCAGGTAACTCTGTGGTCAATATACTCGTACAAAGAGATCACCGCTGGCCGAAACTTGCAGCGAGCACTTGGTGAAACCCGCCAACTCAGGGTGCTCACTGTACGCTCTGAGCAGAAACATTGTGAGAACAGTGTCAAAGTAAAGTACGCTGTTTTGGCGTAAGGTAGAGAGCTCCGCAATTTGACGTCCCCATCTGAACCTCTGATTCTGGCGTAGCTCTAATTGCACTTCGATCTGTTTTCCGTCCCCCTAGTGACTTCCAAGTAGAATTGTATTGTGAATTCTGTTATTGTTTATGGTCTATCGATTTTCTATTACAATTCACAAGGCTTATGGTAACGGTAGATGAATAACCCTGTTTTGTGTTTTAGTAAGAGTCTAGAAAGTTATGCCATTTATTATGTGAATAAAGTCATAGTTCTTCCAGTTGTAAATGTGTTTTTGTGTTGTAAATCGCCAGTTGTAAATATGTTTCTGTGTTGTAAATCACAAGTTGTAAATGTGTTAATATACCACTTAACATCCGTGTTTACTTTCTACAAAAGTTCTCTCTATTTTAGTTCTATTCTTATCTCTCATTCAACATCGAAAATATATTTTTTTTTATCTGAACATTAATTTTTTGGTTCTAACATTTCCCCCAAGATAACCTAAAATGTTTGCAGATGGCTTCAAAGGACTATAAAAGACCACCGAACCTGCCAGTACTGACAGAAATTGGCGATTAGCGGCACGAGCGTTCAATTTTTGTGTCATCTCCGCAATTATCGGGAATTTCACCCAAACAGAGCGCGCGGTTATCTCCACTTACTATGAGGTGAATGACCTACAGCTGTCCACCCGAACTCACGCCTTACCAGGGCGGTAATTATTGGCCAAAATCTACCGCTCCGGCGGGTTTGAACTGCAGTATCCAATTTGGCAACTCGAGTCATCAATCAGGTATTTAATTTGACCGGCTTTTATGTGCATGTCCCTCGACGCGTAAGGCATGCCAAAGTGTTGGGGGTTTGTAATCACTTCAGTGTGGCTTTAACAGTCGCATCGATGTGGTGAGATAGCCCTGGGGATAAACCGTTTAGTGTAGTGCTATGTTGGTTTGTTTTACCACTTAAATTGAATTTGAATTCCAGAAGAAATATCAACCAAACCCACCGATTAGAACCGGGCATTTTATTATCTCTTCTTTATAGAAATGACAGATTTAGCTGGTTGTGGAAAAAATCAAACAAAAAACAGCAATAACATCAACTACAGCAGCAACAACAACAACAACAACAACAACAATAATAATAATAACAGCAACATCAATAATATTGCAACCAACAACAAGGTGTTGTTGAAGAAGATGCGTAAGAAAGATTGCTCGACACTACAAACACAACAACTTCATTTCAGCGCAAAGAGACAATAACCTTGGTCTCCAATGGTCCATCGGTATTACGCATGTCTTCAGAATTATGGTCAGGACCAATGGAAGAACTTAATCAGCTTATCTTGAATGATTTCCCATCACTTTTTATTCAGAAAATGAATTGTACGCCTAATGTTTCCAGACACAAGACTGGCAACTGCTCCGCAGACCAAACTAAATTTTGGCAT
>RQTK01000370.1:423074-428074 GCA_003991915.1 Elysia chlorotica | reverse complement strand
AAGTTTCCAAGCACTTATTCTCAGAATATCCTAAAAAGGGGGGGGGGGTACGCGTGTTTTTGTTTGTTTTGTTGTTGTTGTTGTTGTTGTTGTTGTTGTTGTTGTTCTTGGTGTTGTTGTTGTTGTTGTTGTTGTTGTTCTTGGTGTTGTTGTTGTTGTTTTGTGAGTATTTGGATAACTAAAATAACGAAAAAGGGAAGTTCTGGCATAATACTAAACCATATCAGCAATTTCGAAAGTTTTGATTGAGTAACACCAAGTCTAGTTTATTTTATACTCTATCACTATTGACCTCTACTGGACAATCGTGGAAGCAAGAAACCCCGAGCCCTGGGTACCAGTGCATCTGCCAGTAAGGACAACAACAATCATGAGAGCCAGAAATCCAGCGCATCACAATGATGAGTTGTCTAAACAGAAAACGCCGGCCTTTTCACGTCGGTTGTTTGTCCGTGACCAACACGCTGGTATTAGCCGTAATCCGCCGCTGGTACTTCCGCGAGATGAAGCTGTCTCGTGATATTGTTGGAGTTCCACATCGCACTGAACTGATGGTTCTGAGATTAATATTTGGGATCTTGTGGTTTAGATGACTGGATCTAATTTATAAAAAAAAAAACATGTGGTGTTTTGTCTTGTTGTTGTTTTTTGTGTATGGTTTTTTGTGGTAATAATAAGATAATTTTGAAATATACATTAGGATAAAAATAAAAGAGTAGTGACAGAGGAACAGAGAGAGAGAGAGAGAGAGAGAGAGAGAGAGAGAGAGAGAGAGAGAAAGAGAAAAAGTACAGATTGTAAGATAATACAAATGTACATTGATTATCGGTAGTTATGGATGTATGCCTGACCGCGGGTTAAGTATATGGATAAAGTTGGTACCTCAGATCTCTATCAATGAAACTCGCGTATCCTGTATGTATAATTTATTCTGTGATGTACATCGATGTATGTATTTGGAAGTATCACACAAAAAGGGCGAACTTGGATGAGAACGAGATCAGTGTATACATTAGTCACGAAAACGATGAGCAGTACTAAGGGAAATAGTGTATACACCCAAAATCTACAGCACATAGCAGCTAAATGTAGGAGCTGGGAGAAACTAAAAAATAATCAAACCATGGATTTCGCATTAGAGAACAAAATATTGATGATGAAACTTAACACTGGAATGTTTAATTGACCATATCAGGCATTACATGTATCGGGAGAGGTAAATGGATAAAACACATTGGGAAAAATGCGGTTGACGCTGTAATAGAATTTATTGTGCTCTAAGCCTTCACCCAAATCGTTCACGAAAACCCCAAAACATCACGTACGGCATGAAATCCCACTATCAGACGGATGTTCTTTATGCTCCTGGTTTTGTTTCGTTTTTGTTATTTTTCATAGCAGATGATGCAGAATAGTCACGTAGGCTTCGATGATTGAATGGGCATGGCTCCATTCTGGATTTAACTGGGGATTGCTACCCTATCTCGCCAGACCGACAACCAGACAAACACGGAAAGAAACTTACTTTTCCGAATGGTATTTAAGGAACTCGTCCGACATCGAAGAAAAATGTTTCCGGGGGAAAAACCTTGCATATAGAAGTAAATGTCCATATTCATATTTTGTATTATAATAATGTAATTTAAATCTGGCTTCCTGCATAATTATAATACTATTCCATCAAATATTTTATAATAGGTAGATATAAAGTTATTATAGATATAAAATATAGAGAGAAAGAGAGAATGGTTAGAAAGGGAGAAAGAGAAAGAGAAAGTTGAGTTGATTTTAACGTCCAACATCAGCACTATATAGGCTATATTGTGGACGGGCCCCAAGACTGACGAGAGAGAGAGAGAGAAGAGAGAGAGACAGAGAGAGAAAGAGAGAAGAGAGAGAGAGAGAGAGAGAGAGAGAGAGAGAGAGAGAAATAGAGAGAGAGAGAGAAGCAGAGCTAGACATTAATGGCTAAGAACCCTATCTTTTCTTTTTTTTTAAATAAACAAAGAACAACCCACATAAAACTATGTTTACTCAAGCTCTTACCCACATCCATCACCACGACTACGATATATTGGCACAGACTAAAGCTTTTTCCCACTACATTGTGGTTTTTCTCTTCATTCTCATGTTTTTTGCGTGAAATACGAATCCCAAGATACTCACCGAAAGCGTAAACAAACATTTTTAAGAAAGCGTCAAGATATATAAAATGCTTTATATGCTGTACATATATATCAGACCAACAGAATCCCAGATGTTGCATTTTTCTGTCAACCAATTAAGAGATCTATACACCGAAATTGTAAGCACTGCAACTTTTAATGAAACCGGTTTCCAATTTCCGCCTCGAATGTGTTCAAGTAGATGAAAGTAGAGAAAAGAAATTATGTGTGTCATACCATGAGATAAGAGCTGGCTTTATATCCTTATCTTTGAATGCCCCATGGATCCATGGTATCTACAGACTTGAGTCATACCACCCACTTCATATCCTTATCTTTGAATGCCCTTCATATCCTTATCGTTGAATGCCCCAGTGGATCCATGATATTCAAACTTGAGTCATACCACCCACTTCTATCCACAAACTTGAGTCATACCACCCACTTCATATCCTTATCTTTGAAGGCCCCATGGATCCATGATATCCACAGACTTGAGTCATACCACCCAGCGCCGCCACACAGAAAATATAATCCATCGGTAATAATGTTTGACGTGTTGGAGGACCGAAACGGGGTTTTCCTTAGATTTTCCACCAGTTAAACCCGCCCTTCATTTTCTGCGTCGAAGTAGATCCAGTAGCTTACCCACTTAGTGCCTGGCTGGTAAAAGGCTGGAGCACAAGACCCCTTTTCGTGCCTTATCTCCTCCCTTGTTGCTTGTGTCGGTGTCAGTAAAATGTGAGCGGCTGAGACAAAAATCCTGATTGCCCGCTTCTTTCTGTGTGGCATCACATAAAATTGTCAGTCGTTAGTCCTGGGACCAGTCCGCGATATAGACTAACTGATGACGATGGACGTAGAGAAACCAAACCAAACCAAAACTTTCCCTTGTTTTATACTCTGTCTTTGACTTGCTGTCGCATTGAATAAACAGACCAGCCTGCGACTTCTCTATGCGCCATGCAAAGAGCCCGAAGCACTTCAAGAGCGCATTGTTTAGAACCGTCCCTGAAGTACTCGGTAGCTCCAAAAATCGTATTAGTTTACTACTACAAAAAACCTCAAGTCACAACCAATTTATTTCGGAAAGAGTTATTCAGTGCAACTCCTTTGAATATGCGTGTGTGAATATTCTGTATTATAATTATGTGTACCAAGTGTTTGTGTGTGTTAAAAGGTGTTGCAAGAATGATTCTCTGAGACACATTAATAACTACTAGTTTAAAAGTTTATGTTTGAATATGTGTGCATGTGTGTTCGTTTCTGTTGTATTATTGTAAAAATGACTGATTATTACTGAGGCATGTATTCTCCAGATTCGTTGCTACTGTACCGTGTATTCTGTTACTCCAAAACTCTAAATTGATTTCTACTGTGGTATGTATTCTGTAACCCCACAACTCCAGATTGGTTTTTACTGTGGCATGTATTCTGTAACTCCATAACTCTAAATTGGTTTCTACTGTGGCATGTATTCTGTAACCCCACAACTCCAGATTGATTGTTTTCCGTAAATCGATAGTTCCAGATTGATTGTTACTGTGGCATGTTTTCCATAACTCGATAGTTCCAAATTAATTGCTACTGTGGCATGTATTCTGTAACTAAGTAACCCCAGATTGCTTGCTACTTTGGCATATATTCTGTAGCTAAGTATCCCCAAATTTATTGCTATTGCTATTGTGGCATGCATTCTGTAACTAAGTAACCCCATATATATATTGCTAATATACCGTGTATTCTGTAACTCACAATCTCTCTAGATTGGGGGCGGTGCCAGAGCACGGAGCACTGGACTACCACAATCGAACCGAGAGATGGAAGGTCGATATTGCCAGAAGGAGCATCTTCGGAATCCTGTGCATTTGTCCCAGTGCCATGGGATACAGCTTATTGCGTGCACTGATCTCAGGGTCTGGTGATACAGCTTATTGCGTGCACTGATCTCAGGGTCTGGTGATACAGATTATTGCGTGCACTGATCTCAGGGTCTGGTGATACAGATTATTGCGTGCACTGGGCCCCGCCAGGTTTAAACTACCCTGAGGGATCGTGAAACAAGCTTCATTTTGCCGCTTATATTGGAACCAAGCTTCTTGTATTTTATTTCTGTAGATGAATATTTGGCGAGATTCAACGAGAAAGACATGTTTTAAGTGTCCCTAGAGAACAAAAGAGGGACAGGAGGAAGTGCAAAATGGTTTAACTAAAAACAATAAATGTTTGAGGTCCCAACTTCTGCTTCCGAATGCAACCTCTCTCTTTCTCTCTCTCTCTCTCTCTCTCTTTCTCTCTCTCTCTCTCTCTCTCTCTATCTTTCTCTCTATCTTTCTCTTTCTCTCTCCCACTCTTTCTCCCTCCCTCTCTGTCTCCTGATCTCTGAGTCGTTGTCTCCCCCTCTCTTCCTCTGTCTAAACTGTATCCCTTTCTCTCTCCCTCTCACTACCTCTCTTTCTCTCTCTGTTTCCCCCTCAGACAAACACACACCAACTTCTCTTTCAATATCGTTTTACTTGTCTTCTCTTTCCTTTTTCCCCCTCTCTGAATGTCCACCAGTCTGCCTCTCAAAACACCACAACATTCTCTTCCTTGAGTCTTTGCACTTTTAAGGACTTTTTATCACACAACAAAAATATTAAGAGAAAAAACTTGGGCGCACCGCCCAGTTTCCCATTCATCAAGCTGCAGACGACGTCTAGATCTGTGTGTAGACTTTGTAAAACAGCTTTAGTTGATAAACCAATCGCTCAATCCGATTTCCCGTGAGTAAGGTTTATTGTGGGGGTTTTTTGTGTGTGTTATTTTTTTAGGGGGTGGATAATACGTGGTTCA
>RQTK01000370.1:373578-422915 GCA_003991915.1 Elysia chlorotica | reverse complement strand
GAAAAACTGTTGATCTCGGAGTCATTAAATAATTTGTTGTTTTCCTTTCTTAATTAATGAGCAAATGAGCTACGATTTACTGACAGTTGTCGTAAAGTGTCAAAATTATTCTGAGCCGATTTGTAACTATAATGAGATTAATCCATCTAAAAGAAGAAGAAATATTGGATTTAGAAGTTATGAAAACTTGTGATTAAATTAGTTGCCACTAATAAAAATTGTTATTTTTTATCTTCACATGATTTATTACTTTTTTCATTTTTAAAAGACTTATTCTAATCTTTGTGAGAGTAAATATATTTTTGATAAACTTAATATTCGACATGGAGAGTAATTTTGCAATATCACCCCCACCCCCACCCCCCTCTCCTCCAAAAAATCTTTCGCTAATATGCGTTTATTCTTTTTAACACGAATTCAGAAAGTGCCCTCCGTTTCTTTTTACTTTGCAGAACATTTCGCCTTATAGAGGCACGCTCATATTATTTATATTTTTCAAATAAACCGTGAAAAGCAAAATTTTGACATTGCCCCTGGCGACGCACCCACCGTTTTTTTAAACGGTGTATTTGTTTTAACCGCCCCCTACCCCCTTTTTTTATTATTTTAAGCCCTCTTCCTATGCCAGTTCGGAACGCTTCGCTCCTTTTTTTCCTTTTTTACGCAATTCACTCTTTCTTTGGAACAAATTTTTCAAGGGCTCTCCTCTTTATTCTGAACAAATGCCACAATCAAGTTACAAAAATTTAAATGTTATTGTCAGGAACTTATTTTCTACAATTTAAACTTTTTTTCAAATCTCTTCGATGCTTTTCTGTGTTTCGTTAGCATGCCGAACGCATTCTTAAAGCAAATTGACAATAGGAAATAATGAGGGTTGTGTCATTTCCTGCATGCCGTACATTGCCTGTAGCCAATAAATAATAAATAATAATTTGGACATTCGAATTGTCCTTACAAATAACTCTGTATGCACGTTCGTTTTGTTGTTTTTTTTCCTCCTTCTAATGATCGCAGTTGTTATGTGTTGTTTCCTTTGCCCCTCAAACATCACGTTGTATTTTTATTATTTTGTTCCCTGTAAGCTTTGTCAGAATTCATTGGGCCTTTTGAAAAATGCCCTTTTCTTATCATAAAAAATCTCATAATCTCTTTTATCTTTTGTCTGAATTTCATACAGAAAAAGCGAGCGAGCGAGCGAGCGAGAGAGAGAGGGAGAGAGAACACGAGAGAGAGAGAGATAGCAAGAGAGCGAGAGTGATAGAGGGGGAGTTGAGATAGAGAGAGCAAGCGAGATAGGAGAGAGAGGGCAATAGATAGAGGAGAGAGAGCAAGAGAGAGAGGGGTAGAGGGGGAGTTGAGATAGAGAGAGCAAGCGAGATAGGAGAGAGAGGGCAATAGATAGAGGAGAGAGAGCAAGAGAGAGAGCAAAGAGAGGGAGAGAGAGAGAGAGAGAGAGAGAGAATATGCAAATGGGCAAGATGGCGCACAAGTAATATCAGATACTTCAAACTATTTCGAGGCTGATTCCGATGTCTCATTATTTAGGTGCAAGACAGGTACAGCATTTATAATATGTTTCATAGGTTTCTTGACTTTCCTTCACAATCGCACTTCACCCTTATCAAACTATAGACCAGGAGTCAAAGGACGTTATCCATTTCTATGTTGGGTTCTTTTTAACAGTTGAAAAACCATCCATCGTCTGATTGCGCTCCATCCTTTGTCAATGCATACTCTCTAACCCCAAGTATCATGTGGCCTACCCCAGATTCTCTATCCTTGATAGTTATACTGTAGCGCTAGTCTTGTGATGCTATTCTGTAACTTTCTCAATGTGTGTCCTATTCATCGCCATCTTTTTTATGCCTGGTTTTTCTCCCATCGATCTTTGATTAGCCCTTTAAAATCTCTACATTTCTTACTTTGTCTTGGCAAAGAGGTATGACGAGAGGACACAACCGTGTCTAGTAAATGAGTATCTGAAAACTCTCTGAAAGCTGTCCTTTATAATGCAACCCCCTGTTTTGTCTCGTGAGGGGTGCATTCTTAGGCGGAGACCACTGTACCTTGTATGATGGTTTAAGAATGCTCACTACTTTTTTGGAACACCGTAGCGCTTGGTCAGCTTTCATAAAAAAAAAATTCCTGTCCACACCGCCAAATACGTTTTTCTTAATCTTTGAAATTCGTTATAACTGGTAAATTTCACTCACAGTTACACTACAGATAGCTCAACAATACTATTCAGGCTTGCTATTTGGTCCACAGATGATCGGTTTATCCTGAATCCTGCTTGGTTTTCCCTTAATTTTTCTTTTATTTTCTCAAAGATTTTCATATTAAGTACTTTTTACGGTACTGCTCAGACTATGATAGCCCTGTGTTACTAGGATCTTTGGCAATGGACCTATCTTCCCAATCCCCAGGTAAACATTTCCTTCCCCAACGCCTCACAATGGATTGAACAACATGCCCACTGCTGCTTCTGGTGGGATACGGTGAGGATCAGTTGTATATAATTTTAACGGCTTAAATACCTTTGTGTTTTCTTCTTTAGATTTCCCCAAAGTTTCACAAAGGATTGAACAACATGTCCACGGCTGCTTCTGGTGGGATACGGTGGGGATCAGCTGTACATGATTTTAACGACATGATTGCTCTTGTGTTTTCTTCTTTAGATGGTGATTTTGAATTTATAGGTAGGTCCTTTCTTACTGGTTGAATATCTGGAGCGTTGCTTGTTGTGGTCTGTTCATGTTCAAAGTAATTCTTTCCATTGTTACAAATGAACATCCTGTTCAAATCTTGGATGTTGAGGCATCGTTTCCTGAATAAATTTGAAATTCTCCCAAGTTAAAATCGACCTGCCTAGTTTTAATGCGTCTCGCCAATCTCTAGTGTATCCAGGCGGTATCTTTGCATCTCTCTTAGCGCCTGGGCGATTTCCCCAGCCTCACACAAGGTCGCCACGCACCACGAGCCGATCCGGAAAGAGTTGGCAGAAGATGGAGTGTCTCCGCCCAGCAGCTTCCTTGCGATTTTCTCTGCTTTGCAACAAAAGATAATCCTGTGAAGACGTTGTGTCTGCTCACAGGAATTAGTGGTTTTCTTGTCCCTTTCGCATTTTACCAAGACGGTGTTTAGCTCACGCCAACCCCCAATCTGGAGGACCAGATCACTCAGTGCCAGGAGACACTGCGAGACCTACTCTTATCGTCATCAGGAACTTTACGGCTGAGAGACTATGTCGGTACTGTCAGATGCTCGAGTAGGGTCTCTGCCACTGGTAGAGTTTCGCGCTACAGAAACATAGACTTGTCCTCGCTCACAATTCCCTTTCCCTGGGCTTGGTGGATCGCTTTAGTGAATTTTAACTAAAATGTACCGTCAAAAGCTGAACAGTTCTACTACTAAGTTTTCACTTCGTTTCGCAGTACCAGACAGCTTCCTATTAAAGTGTCGTTTTTTCGTGAAAACCAGGCACGTAACATTTTCTTTAAGCATGTACAGAGAAATGTATATATAATAACCGGCGGATTAAAACAACTCAACTATAAACTCCAATGATTAAAACATTGGCGACGCTTAGACCTACAGACGAATGTAAAGAAGCGTAATGTTGATGTTCAGAACGTCGGCGACGTCTGGGACTTATAGGGAATTTTACACAGGCGGGTTGTGATTAATATCAGGCGAGGTGTTAAGCTCAAGGGAGGTAAGACAGGCGGATAATTTGTAAAGCTTCGCCGAGTTAAGGGGAAAATATTACCACGAATTTCATCTCTCTCTATCTCTCTCTCTCTCTCTCTCTGGCTATCTCTCTCTCTCTCTCTCTCTCTCTCTTTTCTCCTCTCTCTCTCTCTGCTTTTCTGGTTTGTCTGTCTATTTCTGTATCTTCTGTCTCTCTATGTCTCGCTTTCTCTGTTTGTCTGTTTTTCGGTTTGTCTGGCTCTCTTTATCATCAGTCTTTCAATTTATTGATAATTTGTGACGTCTCGACGAGTTAAGGGGAAATCTCTGTTTGTCTGTTTTTCGGTTTGTCTGTCTATCTCTGTATGTTTTGTCTATCTATTTCCCTCTATCTCTCTCCCTCTCACTCTTTCCAGACAGCTATAGACAAATAAGTTGGGCGATTGACAAATAAAGTGTTAGGCTGTATGGAAGGCATTGCTGTAAAGAAATATAATGATGTGACGATTTTAAAGCAATAAAGTAACCAAGTATCACAGGCCCATACTACAAAAATGAAGAGAGGGGCATAGAGACTCAACGAGAGAAAGTGAGAGAGACCGAGATACAGCGATAATATTTAGAGAGAGGGGTGGATTTTACGAGAGAAAAAAATAAAAATAAATAACCGAATGTTTTATTTCATGTACATAAACAGCATTAAAACATAAATGTTGTATAAAGTCAACAGCAAAATGAGCGGGCTCATAGGGGTTTAAAAAGGTGAACGTATGGACATAAAATTATTACCCTCTTTAACTTAAACCGTACGGTTTCTTTCCTTAAAAAAACACAAGAAAAAAAGTAAGCTGAATTGAAACGTTTCGAGCTTCTATTATGTTGCCTCTTCTCTATTCAAGTCTGCGCCTCACAGAGAGAGAGAGAGAGAGAGAGAGAGAGAGAGAGAGAGAGAGAGACAGACAGACAGACAGACAGAGAGAGACAGAGAGAGCCCGGGTGAAAGAAGTCCCAGCCCGAGTATCTGTGTTTACTCACGCTGGGAAGGGAAAGCAACTTTTGGTGGACAAATCAAACTTTGGGGACAGAGAGGGTAAACGACTTCACTTAGTTGAACAAACAGACTTTTGGGTAAGGATTTTAGGAAACAATTCTTTCGAACAGATAAAGAAAGAGCAAGTTTTGCCCTAAGCCAACAAACCCCAAAACATGACCCAAAAAAAAGAAAAAGAAAAACATACAACGTCTTAAAAATATCATCTGTCTGTGTCATACACAAGTCAATGAATGAACGTCATATATTTCTAGATACAACCAATAGCAACGATTTTCCTCACTTCATAAGGAACAACAAGAAATTTGTTAATGTGTTGTCAAAACTCCAACTGGTTGGTTGGTGGAGGCACACGTGGTCCTGTCTTGTGATTGGTTGGTTGGTGGAGGCACACGTGATTCTGTCTGGTGATTGGTTGGTTGGTGGAGGCACACGTGATCCTGTCCTGTGGTTGATTGGTTGGTGGAGGCACACGTGATCCTGTCTTGTGGTTGGTTGGTTGGTGGAGGCACATGTGATCCTGTCTTGTGGTTGGTTGGTTGGTGGAGGCACACGTGATCCTGTCTTGTGGTTGGTTGGTTGGTGGAGGCACACGTGATCCTGTCTTGTGGTTGATTGGTTGGTGGAGGCACATGTGATCCTGTCTTGTGGTTGGTTGTTTGGTGGAGGCACATGTGATCCTGTCTTGTGGTTGGTTGAAAGGTGGAGGCACACGTGATCCTGTCTGATACCAAAACATAATGTTTAGTAATCTGGGGACATTAATATACCAATATACAACCACTTCTCTTGTACTTTGATCTCCCGGAGACTTATGGCGCTTTACTCCAGGGGAGAAACCTTTGACTGAGATGTAATCAGATAATCATTATGAACTCAAGAAGACCTAAACCAAAAACTTTGAAAAATGAAAAAAAAAACGTTCCAATCCATTCACCCCTCTCTCTCTCTCTCTCTCTCTCTCTCTCTCTCTCTCTCTCTCTCTCTTTCTCTCTCTCTCTCTCTTCCTGTCAAAGAGGATCACAGTACACACACTGTCAAAAATTATAAGGTTACAAATCAGTCAAAGACTATCATATCACACACCAGTCAAAGACTATCGCGTTACATACCCTCTCAAACAGGATCACAGTACACACCAGTCAAAGACTATCACATTACAAACATGTCAAAGACTATCACTCCGCGCAGCTAATTCAATCTCGCAGTCAAGCAAAGAATAATGCACTTTAGTATCTAGTGGATTTCTGCAATCCTCTTATTCTAACAGTAGTAGTAGTGTTGTTCCACATACCGTTACCATGGGAATGAGAATGGATAGAGGAAGCGGAGATGGGACAGAGGGAGATTTGAGAGTGTATCTTGACGTTAAATTTTTAAATTCTTTTGGTGACAGAGCTTTTTCTATTGACCTACCATAATTATGGAATCCACTCCCAAAGAAACTCTGAGAAACAGACAAAGCAGTTAGTTTTAAAAGTCAATTGAAACATTACTTTTAGCATTTGTTTTTACTATGTAAAAAAGAGAAGATTGTTATCTTAATTTTTGTTTGTACCTTTATACCAATAAAATGCAAGCATGCAGAATGATGCATAAGAATGCTAGAGACGTAAATAAAATAATGTCCAAAACAAATTAAAAAATTTTTGTATGACAATCTTGAAAATAACAATTTTATATTGTTTTAAAATGCAATGAAGAAGAAGAAGAGGAAAAAGAAGGAGAAGGAAAAAAAGAAGCATTCATCAACCCTTTTTCTAACCTTTCACCCGATTCACATAGTTAAGTCTGCGTCTAGAGTCACGTGACATCCCAGTCAAAGACATCACATCACTCCGGGCAGATGATTTAATTTGGAGTCCAGCAAAGGCCAGAGCAAGGATATCCGATAGCCTCGGGCCTGAGTTACACAACCCCTTAGTTACACAAGTTACGTGTGTTATAATTATTAATAACATCAGACAGAGTGCGGCTTGTGGCATGCCATGCGAATGAAAGAGGATGAGGTTGAGGTGACATGGGACGAAGGGGATGTAGACTTGAGACTCTGGCTTGGCTTTTAAAAGATAACACGGTTTATTTCAGAGTGGGGTTTCCTGAAATACACATAGTTTGAAGTCTCTCTTCGAAAAAAAATAATAATTGATACGCACTCTTTATAAGAGCATAGCTGTATTAATATTGTTCTATAGCGACCATACTCACTTTTAAGTATTGGTAATCTATATAACTCGTTGGCGATATAGACTGACGTCTGATATTTTGTATGTGCTGCCACACACCAGACAGGGCGAGGATACCATGACTTCTGTCTCAGTCGGTAACATTAAACTCACACCGGCCCAACCAGTAGGGGGCGAAATCGTCGGAAGCCTATGTTCTACCCCAGGGCTACCGCCCCCCCCCCCCCCCCCCCTCCTCCTCCTCGAAATTCAGGGAGAAATCAAATTATTGGCTTTTTTTCTGCTACAATTATCTTCTCATTAAATGTATCATTCTGCTTGCGACTTAATTATAGGTTTCATTCGTGATATGTGTTTGTAATAAGGCTCTACCTCAGTTTTCCTTCCATTTATTTATACGGCTAAAAAAACTAAGTGGAATGTGACGAATAATTTTGATGCTTGGTGAAAACTATTTTTAACGTCAGCATCATTTCTCTTCATATATGAAGTTTTAAAATGTACCGAGGTTGCTAATCTTTTCGTGTCAAACTGGTGTGTCTTTGAGCAGGCCCCTTAGATCTACAAAACTAAACACTCTATCTTCTCTACACATCCATACACACTCCAAGTCCCCTTCGTTTTATTTAGACACCTCCCTGCGCGTAACATACCCGTCGCTTCATCAATTTTTTTGGCGGAGTTTTCAAGAACAAGATAAAAATAAAATATAAATATTCAGGATCGACTCTTGTAGTTAGCTGTTCCCTTTCTGAGGAACACACGATTGCTCAAGGGGCTCTAGAAATTAGAATCACCAACACAGAGATGTTTTATCTGGTGCGGTCTCGAACCAACACATGATGTTCTATCGGCGTGAAGTCTTGAACCAATACAGAGATGTTTTATCTGGTGTGAAGTCTTGAACCAACACAGAGATGTTTTATCTGGTGTGAAGTCTTGAACCAATACAGAGATGTTTTATCTGGTGTGAAGTCTTGAACCAATACAGAGATGTTTTATCTGGTGTGAAGTCTTGAACCAATACAGAGATGTTTTATCTGGTGTGAAGTCTTGAACCAACACAGAGATGTTTTATCTGGTATGGAGTTTGGAGCCTGCAGAACGAGAGTGAAGAATATAACCATCCTGAATCATTCTTCCTCTCTGTCACCCCTTTAATTTCAGCCTACATCGGACGCTTCAATTCCTTCTGTCTTTACCTCTGAGCAGCGGTATCACAAAGCTCCGCTCCTCTTTGAGCCTAATGCATGTAAAATCTTCAGTGTTTGCAGAACACAGAATCAGAAAACAAGACATATTTCTATAGAAATTTATAGCAAAGGATTTTGTTTTTGTTTTAGAGTGCTTAAAAACAGAGCCTCTTTCTAAAAATAATTGTTTTATTCCCTACTCATGAAGCAGGGTGTAATGTGCACTAAACTACGCTCTCGTGATCACAGAAAGTAATTATAAATCTAACAAAACACTAATCTCTAAATCAGATTGTTTTGGGATTGTTTTTTTTTTTTTGTTGTTTTTTTTTTTTTTTTTTTTTTGTTGTTGTAATTCTATTACCATTTCGTTATTCCCTACAAAAGAAAAAAAGAGATGTAGTTTTCTAACCCTGGATTTAGAAAGATTTACGAAGAATAGTCACGCTTGGCCCCCGACTGTTTTTTAATACAAAATTTATATTTATTTGGCACGAATGCTTGAACATTAATAAATTGCTAGAGATTCAGATTTTATTTTCGCCACCGATTTCATTTCGTTTTTTTTTTTTAATCTTGAAATTGTTCAAACAGCTCACATAACATAAAAATATAATACAAACTTACTTTACTATTTTCAATTATTTTGATACGGTTTCATATTGTATCTAAATGAAATGCATAAAGTATGTTCCTATTTTCTTGGAAAGTATACGACGTGATTGTATCTCCACCATAAGAATGCAACAATTTCTACGTGTCCTTCTATGGTTATTCCCCCTGTATCGGACAGGCCCTGTCTTGACCCACAACACTGCCTGGGTTTCCATGACGCGAGGCTTCCAGCACCCACGCAACTACTCACTCTCTGGGCCACCTGTTGGACGAAGATCTGTGGGCAGAGAAAGACAGAGACATCCCTCGAGAGGCGGATAACAGCGCGGAAAGAGAGAAAGGTAGTAGAGACAGTCACCGAGACGCAGATACCAGCGCGGAGAAGGAAAAGGATAGAGACATCCAAATTGAGACACGTATAACAGCGCGGAGAAGGAAAAGGATAGAGACATCCATCAAGACACGGAAAAGAGCGTGGAGAGGGAGAAGGATAGAGACATCACTCGAGATACGGAAAACAGCGTGGAGATGGAGAATGATAGAGACAGCCATCGAGACACGGATAATAGCGAAGAGAGGGAGAAGGATAAAGACGGTCAAATCGAGTCACAGCTAACAGCGCGGAGATGGAGAATGATAGGGACAGCAATCGAGACAAGGATAGAGAGGGAGAAGGATAGAGACATCACTCGAGAGGCGGATAACAGCACGAAGACAAAGGATAGAGACAGCCATAGAGACACGGGTAACAGAGCGGAGATGGAAAAGGATAGAGACAACCAAATCAAGACATGGATAACAGCGCGGGAGGAGAAGACTGGCAAGGTCTGGGCACAAAGGTTTAAGTTTGTGTAAGCCACAAACATGCCAGAGTACCGTCTCATTGGAATGAAAGAGGCGGATCGGAGGAGGAAAAAACGTTTGGCATTATTTACAATTGGCTAATATTTGAATTTCAAAAATCTGTTCGTTAGGATTGTTCAAAGGTTTAATTGGAATACGTCGTTGTCGGGTTGGAGATAAAATTTGTTTAAGTTCGATATAGCTTTTAGTCTATCCCTTTATTTTTCAACCTCTTTATTTTCTTTGTCTGACTCTCCCATGACCATATCTCTTTCAATTACTCTCTCCATCATTATATCTATTTATATTTTTCTCTATTCATCTATCTATCCATCTATCTATCTATCTATCTATCTATCTATCTATCTATCTATCTATCTATCTATCTATCTATCTATCTACCTATCTATCTATCTATCTATCTATCTATCTATCTATCTATCTTAGTATATGTCCCTCTCTCAAATCGTAGTACCAGCTACTAAGACTTTTAAAATATCCTGAATAATTGAATCCTCGCCAAACAGTTTACAACCCACTGTCCAAACAGTTCGCAATCCAGTGTACAAACAGAGTGCCACCCTTATGCAATCAACCACAATCTCACACAACTAGAATTGTCCTGGCCACATCGCTTAGCTTCCACTACCCACATTCGTGATTGGTTTTGTTTAGAAAAACACAGAATATGTTCTCTCTTAGCCTTCTAACATAATTCACCCCCAGCTTACTCTATTTGCAAATACCACGAAAGGTATGTGGCAATATTTTTTTTCATTAGCTTTCTGTGCATTGAACACTCTCAAAAAGTACAGGTTCCATGTGGATCTAAGCTCTTCATTGGAACACTGTGTTGCTCTTTATAAATTCTCTCGTTTCTATGAGGACTCGGATTCATTGTGGGAAGTTCTCTTTTTTGTAGGAAGTTGTCTTTATTTTTAGAAGGTTCTCTTTATTTTTGTGGGAAGATGTCTTTTTCGTGGGAAGTTGTCTTTATTAAATTTTTTTTTAGGATGTTATCTTTATTTTTGTTGGAGGTTGTCTATATTTTTGTTGGAATATGTCTTTAGTTTTGTGGGGAGATGTTTTTATTTTTTAGGGAAGGTGTTTTTATTTTTTGTAGGAAGATGCCTTTATTTTTTAGGGAAGGTGTTTTTATTTGGGAATATGCCTTTAGTGTTGTGGGAAAATGTGTTTTATTTTTATGGGGAAGTCGTTTTTATTTTTGTGGGAAGTTGTCTATATTTTTGTGGTAAGATCTCTCTTTTGTGGAAAATTAGTTTTCATTTTTCTTGGAAGATGTGTTGTTGTTTTGTTGTTGTTTTTTGTGGGAATATGCGTTTTATTTTGTGAGAAAATGTGTTTCATTTTTATGGGAAGTCGTTTTTATTTTGTGGAAATTTATCTATATTTTTGTGGTAAGATCTCTCTTTTGTGGAAAATTAGTTTTCATTTTTCTTGGAAGACGTGTTGGTTTTTTTTTTTCTGGGAAGTTGATGACACGAGGTGTGAGAAACCAAAGCAGGTGTCAAACAGCCAACATTGGGAGGCTCGCGGCGGAAGAAGCCCGAGAAACGCCTGGATTTCCGCGGAGATAGCGCCTGGAATAGAACCTGTGACGTCAGCAGTGCGCCGTGGTGGTGTAGGTGGAAGCCCCGGGAATGTATGTGAGGGAAAGGTGATATGATACATCAGCGTCACCATCAACAGACACTGGAGCCCTGGTTGAACTTTTCATAGAGTCACGTATCTGACCATGGCCGTGAAGAAATCAACACAATGGAAAAAAAATCAAAACAAACCTCAGAATGTTTATACTTGGGCTTAAAGAACAACATTATGTCACATGTCTCTTTATCACGTGATCTGCAGGCTTCAATGGGTGTAGGCTGGAAACGAGTTCGAGAGAGGATCTTTTAATGTTTTAGTCCCTGTAGCAAAAATGTACTGAGCTTAAGACATGTCCTTGAAGGAAGAATGGCGTCATTGACAGACATAAGAGAGGGTGTCTCTTTATCACGTGATCTGCAGGCTTCAATGGGTGTAGGCTGGAAAAGAGTTCGAGAGAGAGCCTGTCAATACTAATTTTTTAGTCCTTGTAGCAAAAATCTAATGACCGTAAGACATGTCCTTGAAAGAAGAATGGCGTCATTGACAAACATAAGAGAGGGTTTCATATAAACATAGGCTTTGGTGTGGTGGGGATTTCGGTAATACAACTCTATACAAGGAAACTAATGTTTTTAAAGGAAGTTCATAATCAAATCCGTCCTGGCGTAAACACTACTTATCTTTTGAGATCATCGAGGTCTAGTCCAAATTATTTTTTTTTTAAAAATTTTATTTCAAGATCTTTTCTCAATAATTATTATTTTCTGAGACGGCGTAGATATGTTTTGAACAGAAAAGCTTGTTTTTAGATTGCACCCCCCCCTCTCTCTCTCTCTCTCTCTCTCTCTCTCTCTCTCTCTCTCTCTCTCTCTCACACACACACACACACACACCTTTTCTCTCCCTCTTCCTCTCTCTCCCCCTTATCTTTTTCTCTTTGTCTCTCTGCGCCCCTCTCTGTTTCTTTCTATCCGTCTCTCTATTGTTCCCTTTCTCTTTCCCTGTATCTCTTTTTTTATAATTAAGACCACCACTAAAACTTGCATTATCATAAATTGCTATCAGTTTTCGTATGCCATAATTATAATAATCGTGCTCTAGCTCTATAAAAGAATATGTTTGTTGCAATAGCTAGTATAACCACTCATTTTTTTCTTTTGTAAGACATTTGTTTATCTTTATCGTGAACTATCTTAATATAAACCCAGTCACGATGAGGATGTTTACTGTTATATTCTATAATGTGTCTAGACTTTGGATTATACTGATCCCAAGACAAGAGCAACCGCTTTGCTTTATTGAGGATTTTGCGATTATATAAAGTCTTTGTTTGACAAAAGACGTCGCACTCAAGTGGATTCATTGACTCAGTGTTTTGATTTATAGTCAAACCACGATCAATGAGAGGAAACAGCTTTTGTAACCCGAAACTAAAGTATTAAGAGACCAATGCAAATCTGTAACTCAATTATGTCCGTGTCTAAAGGTTGTTTTTTCTTGGTGTTTATTGCGCTTGGATTTCCTTCCACTACAAACTCTGTTTATAACATTTTCCTTTGCTTCAATCATCTTAGTCAGTTTATAAGACCACCATCGTCACCTTAGATCTATTTAAAAAATAATTTCACAAGAAGTATAAAGAAACATAGATGTTTCCCCTATCGAAGTTTAGCTCAAAGATCGAGAGAGGAGTACCACTCTTTGTATAAAGTTGGACTCATTATTGGATGATTAGAACTCCATAATCTTCTCTCTTTCCTCTGTGGGGAGTGTGGCGAGACGGGATTGGTCCTCTACGATTAGTGGGAAGTTAATAGAGGATTGAAAAAGAAAAAGGTTGTGGATACACCAAAGTATCACCTGCAAACAAGATAAACATTTCTCATGACGTTCATTACAATCTTCGAATAAGAAAATCAGTTGCTTTTAATAATAGCTATGACAGTAAGAAGTAAAAATAATTTAAAAGATGTTATCACTAAGGGAAAACCCGTAACCTTTTTTCCCGACGCGTGTGATAACAAACACTCTGCTAAGGTAATACAAACTGGTACAATGCTTTAAATAGAAATGACAAAATCCTTTCACCGTATATTGAATTACATACAGAGACAGAAATGGAGGGAGGGTGAGAGAAACAGAAAGAAAAGAGAGAGAGATAGAGAAAGAGGGTCAAATGGAGAGAGAGAGAGGGAGAGAGAGTGCCCATTATATGCCGTGGTAATTTATAAGCTACTAGTCATACTGTAGGTGGACGTGTTGTTTTAATACGATGCTCATGCGTTTGGAAATAATATGTATAGAAATGTACATATAAAGAGAGAGAGAGAAAGATAGAGAGAGGGAGAGAGAAAGATAGAGAGAGAGGGAGAGAAAGAGAGTGATGGGGGGTGGGGTAAAAAATAAAAATAACCAAGATGGAGAGAGTTAGGCCTATAGAGAGAATAAAACAGATAAAAATAGAGATTAAAACGGACTCCCCCCCCCCCCTTTAAAAAAAAAAACACACATACACACACACGCACGCACACACGCACGCACACACACACGACAAGCTGCCAGCGGCTTTTCCCGTTAGTTTTACTGAGTAACATTTTTCAATTAAAAAAAGAGAGTACCGTACAAAATGGTGCAAACAAATTCTTTACGGAGAGCGAACGCCTCTGAATCAAAGCATTAAAAATGTATAAAATTGAAATGTGTTTCCATAGCTACCGGCATGAATCTTGCTCACGCCTTCAAGAAACCATTATAACCGAGATAATTTACACATTTTGCTAACAACGCCAATTACATTCCGAGATTTCTGTTGACTTGGCGCTGAGATTCAGTGATAAATTTGCCACAGTATCCAATCAGGGGTGTTTTCTCTTCTAAAACGCTCGATATAGATCGAAGAAAGCCCAAGGCTGTATAGAAAATGTATTATTTTTATGGGTTTTAATGGGCTGAAAAACCGCATGCGGGTTTTAAATAATTCATGAAATGGGACATGAATAATATAAAAGAGGAACAAAAACAAACAAAAAGGAAACCGATGAAAGAAATAATTATAAAAACATAAATAGATGGCAAACATCGAGAGAGAATAGAAAATGAAATTGAGGCGAATATGGCTCAACCTAGGAAAGCAAAAACAACGGTATGAAAGCACAGAGACGTTGAAAAGTAGATTTTATTTTATGAAAGTAGGATGTACAGAATAAAGTTAACCATCGAACAATTATAGACAGTCGTGTTGCAGTGTTAAGAACTTTTTTTTGTCGCGCATTTAGCCATATCTTAAGTGTGTTATTATTCATTACTACATTCTATGTGTTCTTTGTTTTTTCTTGTTTTTTGTCGCGCATTTAGCCATATGTCAAGTGCGTTATTATCCATTACTACATTTTATGTGTTGTTTTTTTTTTCTTGCTTTGTTGATCGCCATCAGCGGATGGTTATATCGCGGATGGGTTCCAAGACTGACTATTAACAATTTTAGGCTCAAAGTACATAGAGATAGAGCAGGGATATCAGGGGCTTCTGTGACATTTCAGCCTGTAGGAAGCAAGGGGTCCCAGGGGACATCACTACCTTTAAATCCCGAGCTGTAGCTCTGTGGGCCTCAGCTGTCATACCGCCTCATTAGTTACTGACTTTAAATTTTTCCTTAAAGGATGAATAAAGATTACTGTATTCTGTATTCTCTAACTAACTAAGTAGGTAGAAGCAGCAATGACGCGCCACCACTCGACGCTCTGTTAATATACCGCCTCATTAGTGACTAATTAGGTAGTTAGTTAGTTAGGTAGGTAGTACCGCCAGTGACGCGCCCCCATCTGATGCTCTGATAATTAGGGAAGGCGAGGAGTTAAACACAGAGTTGTGCTGTCTGTTGGCGTGAACTGCTATTCCTGGCAACCTGGGTCTCATTTGAACCTGCGTCTTTCTTTCTGTCTCGCTTTAGTATCCTTAGAGAATTCTTTCTTCTTTCCCTTTTTTCTTCTCTCTCTCTTTACTCTCTCTCTCTCTCTCTCTAACTATCTATCTATCTATCTATCTATCTATCTATCTATCTATCTATCTATCTATCTATCTATCTATCTATCTATCTATCTATCTATCTATCTATCTATCTATCTATCTATCTATCTATCTATCTATCTATCTATCTATATTTCTCACTTTTTCTTTTCCCTGTTCCTCTTTCCAGTTCTCTCTCTCTCTCTCTGTCTCTCTCTCTCTATCTATCTATCTATCTATCTATATTTCTCACTTTTTCTTTTCCCTGTTCCTCTTTCCAGTTCTCTCTCTCTCTTCTGTCTGTCTCTCTCTCTCTCTCTCTCTCTCTCTCTCTCTCTCTCTCTCTCTCTCTCTCTCTCTTCTACCCATATATCTCATTCTTTCTTTTCTATGTTTCTCTTTTCTATTCTCTCTCTCTCTCTCTCTCTCTCTCTCTTTGCGATTGTCTTTTGTTTGTTTCGTCTAACGTATCAAAGCTTCTCTCTTATACTCTCAGATGACGTATGACCGACCGTCTGGAACAATAATTATTATTCTTTTTATTTTTACACCCACCCATCTCAAGACTCCATGCTCCTACTATTCTCCATTGATTTCCTACTTTCGATTCCAAATGTTAAGGTTAATGCCCTTTGCAACACAAAAATGCCTGTGGAGGCGTTAGAAAGATGTAGCTGTCTGTCTAAAACGGATCCTTTTAATTGAAGGAGAGCCATTCAGTACTCCAGACAGGGTGTTTCGGGTTAAGTGTACTTTTAGGCTTTGCTCGTGTTACGGCCCCGACCAGCTGTTTCTGCCTAAAAAATGTGAGACGGTTTAACCTCAAGCTGTGGACATAGTTTTCATTGCAAAGTTTCGTGCTTATTTTTGAATTTGTTTCGAATGTTTCTCCTATGTTTGTAGTCAGAAAAAAAACTAACATTCGATTTTACAAACACAATTACTAAAAAATCCTTCTTCAAATATTCGCTAGCTTTTTTTAATCGCTCTACACACAGAAATGAGACATACAATTTATTCAGAACGCCCTTTATATTGATCATCCTGCTGTAAAGAGAGGTGGATGTGGGGTCATCGAAAATGGAAACTTGTAAAAAGGAATGGAAATTCAACAATGAACCAAAACCCTTATCCTTGCTTTGCAGATTTAAATTACAATTACAACGTAAAGCTATTCGTTTGAAAATAAACAGTTCAAAGCTTTCATTAAAAATAGTTTTTTGATATTTCATTTTGGATCAAGACCTTAGTGATTCAAACATAAAATTAAGTGTGTTTTGATCCCGCACAAAGGATCCCCATTTGTTTGATGCCAAATCTCTTTAAATTGCTGGAACTTGTTACTTTCGCTTTTAAGTCGAACTTTTTTCTAATATACGAAAACTGTTTATTTTCCGACAGAAAATGGTTTTCAGACCCACTGGATGTCTATACAACTATGCTTCTTCCCGATATCTATAATTATTTCAAGACTGCACCACCGGGCTTTCTTCCTTTTATTTGGAACACATTTAACACTTTTTGCATTCGTTATTTTATTTTCCAATGATTGTTGCACTTTCGTTGGAACTGAATAAAACGTGGTGCTTTGATTATGAAGCGTAGCAACTTTTATCTGATCTGTTTTCCAACAAAAAATATGCTCACCCCTACCTTGTTTTGTGTCACTCTTCCAAACTAAATTAACTCCAAACGCATAAAGTTAAAACCTTGTTCTGTAATGCGTTTAGCCTCCAAATGAATTCAACAAATACTGGTTTAATTATTAAGCTTAGGTGCACTTTAGAAATACATGTAAGGGCCATTTCAATTTTACCATCGATTTTGATTTTCTCTTGACTTCCAATCCGATCAGAAACTAAACAACCATGCGTGAATTTCCCGTCATCATTTCGATTTGGCTTTAATCTATTTTGAATTCAACCAAATTGATTTTATCTATTATATTCAGTAATCATTTCTCCACCTGTTTTAATGCTTTGTTCTTCTGTTATTTGTTTTAGGTGTGCTGTACCCATGATCAGTGTAATATCTTGGGCGATCTCTTCCACTGCACTGTTCTATGTCGAATTTTCTATCTAATACGTATATTACCGGCCTCAGATACTACGCCAATCGTACATATTTCTTTTCTTATATTTTAAAACTGCATACTGTGGTGTATTCTGAACATCCCCAACAGACCTGGCACACGATCGTTTGTTTTGTATAATCAATATCTATGTTTTGTAGTTTTATATTCTGCAGCGGGGTATGATTGCTTTGTTGTTCTAAAGGCCAAATTGTTGCTTGGGTTGTAGTCATTGTTGTGGCTACGTGCTTCGCACAAGATAATTCTATCATATGCATCCATCGCATAATGCTTTGCGCCTATGGTATTAACGATTTACATTTTTTATTGAATATACTTTTTTGTATTAGATATATTATTCGCCTCATAGAGAAAAATAGAGATACAACGAATAAAGATAAATGGGAAAGAGAGAGAGATATCCGATCAGAAACTAAACAACTATACGTGATCAGCGGGATATGAATGCTTTGTTATTTTAATGGCCAAATTGTGGCTTGGGTTGTAGTTATTGATGTTAATAATAATGTTGTGCTTCGCACAAGATAATTCTATCATAAGCATCCATCACATAATGCTTTGCACTAATGATATTAAGGATTTACATGTTTTATTGAAAATACTTTCTTTTTTATAATGTATATTATTCGCATGGGAGGGAAAAAGAGAGATACAACGATATATAGATAAATGGAAAAGAGAGAGAGAGAGAGAGAGAGAGAGAGATAGAGAGAGAGGGAGAGAGATGTATAGAAAGAGACAGAGAGAGAGAGAGTTGTAGGAGAGAAAACTAAAAACAGATATGATGAGAAGAAGTTCTGAACATCCGTGGCACCGCTATCTTATTGGCAGCATTGGCATGTGTGCTCCTTACTTTCATACTCTTCAAAAAATAGCTTTTCTAAAAGGGAAAAAAGGAAGAAAAAAAATTACTTACCCACCCCCGACAACAGCAATAAGGCAGAAAAGAAACAAAAGTAAAAGCCCATGAACACAACAATAAATATCGACAAGAAAGAACAAAATCGTAAAACTTCTGAAAAATCGACTCGCCTCTGGCAAAGATTCGGACTAGCAATGAGTAATAGGGTATTGCTTGCCACTACAATACGGTCTTGCTTGCCACTATAATAAGGTCTTGCTAGTTACAACCAAAAGGTCTTGCTAGTTACTACCTAACGGTCTTGCCTGCCTTTACAATAAGGTCTTGCTAGTTACTACACTAAGGTCTTGCTAGTCACTACATTAAGGTCTTGCTTGCCACTACAATAAGGTCTTGCTAGTCACTACAATAAGGTCTTGCTAGTTACTACACTAATGTCTTGCTAGTTACTACAATAAGGTCTTGTTAGTCACTACACTAAGGTCTTGCTAGTCACTACAATAATGTCTTGCTAGTTACTACAATAAGATCTTGCTAGTCACTACAATAAGGTCTTGCCAGTCACTACAATAAGGGCTTGCTTGCCACTATTATAAAGTCTTGCTAGTCACTACAATAAGGGCTTGCTAGTTACTACAATAAGGTATTTATAGTTGCTACAATAAGGTCTTGCCAGTTGCTACAATAATGTCTTGCTAGTTACTACAATAAGGTCTTTTTAGATTTTACTCTCTGGAAATGAAAAGCTCGTTGTTAGAATAAGATACTATTGATATAAGTGCTAATATAAACAAACAGGAGAAATTAGGTCTAGAAACCTTTACTTTCTTTATGAAAATGGTTTATGATTCAAAAACTCATATGAATGAAACAAAGGAGCTTCAAGTTAAACGATAACATTGAGCATGATTGTTCATGGAATACTACACTAAGGTCGTGCTAGTCATCACAATAAGATCTTGCCAGTTACTACCAAAAGGTCTTGCTAGTCACTACACTAAGGTCGTGCTAGTCACTACAATAAGGTCTTGCTAGTCTCTACAATAAGGTCTTGCTTGCCACTATAATAAGGTCG
Source organism: Elysia chlorotica (assembly GCA_003991915.1). Taxonomy (NCBI): domain Eukaryota; kingdom Metazoa; phylum Mollusca; class Gastropoda; family Plakobranchidae; genus Elysia; species Elysia chlorotica. Next base: position 403,689 of record RQTK01000370.1, on the reverse strand, counting down.
TGCTAGTTACAACCAAAAGGTCTTGCTAGTTACAACCAAAAGGTCTTGCTAGTTACTACCTAACGGTCTTGCCTGCCTTTACAATAAGGTCTTGCTAGTCACTACACTAAGGTCTTGCTAGTCATTACACTAATGTCTTGCTAGTTACTACAATAAGATCTTGCTAGTCACTACAATAAGATCTTGCTAGTCACTACAATAACGTTTTGCTGGTCACTACAATAAGGTCTTGCTAATCACAACAATAACTATATAAGGTATTGATAGTCACTACAATAAGGTTTTGCTAGTCAGTACAATAAGGTCTTGTTAGTCACTACAATAAGGTCTTGTAAGTCAGTAAAAAATGTCTTGCTAGTCACTACAGTAAGTTCTTGCTAGTCATCACAATAAGATCTTGCTAGTCACTACAATAAGGTCTTGCTAGTTACTACAATAAGGTCTTGCTAGTCACTACACTAATGTCTTGCTAGTTACTACAATAAGGTCTTGCTAGTCACTTATTATTATTATTATTATTATTATTATTATTATTATTATAAAAGATATTTTATGACTATCATTTTTTATAGACAAAAATTGTCTTCGTCCAGAGTTTTTTGTTGTTTTGTTGCTGTTGTTGTTTGTTTGTATTTGTTAATTGAGTGTAAGATCAACTTTCGTCCTAAATGTTATCTTGAAAACATTAATTTGCTCACAAACACCTCCATCATCATCTCTATCAACAACTTGGTGTTTTGTGTTTTGTTTTTGTTTTGTTGTTTTTTTCATTTTTGAGTCTTCGGTGAAACTGAAGTCCTCCCACAACCGATCCTATAATCCTGCACTGATCTATAAGAAAACCTGAGAGAGGATGATTGGGGTACAGTTCAGGATGCCTGCAACATGATAACATCTTGTACTGAGAGGCCAAACGTGGAACTGTAAAGCCATACGATACTACTACTAATAAATGTTTGTTTGTTACCCATGACGTCAATCATCTCCATAGAGACGTATCAAGGTCAAGACTAACAAAAGCACTTCGGGATTCTCCGAAGTCTCATCAAAAACACATGCTTATGTTTTATTTATATTATACCTAGCACTGAAGTGCCTACTTAAGCAGTAAAGTAAAAAGTACACAGAAAAAAACGCCTTTTTGGCATAATGTTGCGGGAACTCTTAGTGCAACTTACAGCTCATGGGTTCAGGGTTAAAAGAGGCGCATAACCATGGGATCTAACTATATGTACATAGTGATTTCGGCTAATAAAATAGGCTTTCTTCTTTTATTTTACTTAGTACACCTTGTACCAGAGGGCCCGATGATATTCCAAACCCCTATTGTGAACATCAAAGGTTTACATAATGCTGTTGCCTGTCTCAGCTGTCTCGCCTGTCTCGCCACCGTACTTGTACCTGAACACAAATACTGCTGGTGTCCCTCTCCTTGCGGCTTGACCTCCACATCTAGATGATACCCAACCGCTTCTGTAGCTTCCTGTTTTCCATTGTCATAACAGGAAAGTGTCTAAGGTTACTGGACCCAACATGTAGCGAGATACTGTTTCTTTGTTTATTTAAATGGTTTTATGAATTAAAAAAACTTTATGAATGGAGCAAAAGAGCTTCAAGTTTCCCGACGACTGTTATTTTTTAAAGAAGAAAACCGTTTAGTCCAGAGTTTTTGGAGGGTTTTAGTTGTTTTTTTTTTTGTGTTTTTTGGGGTGTTTTTTTTTTCCGCTGCTGGCGCCCCTCTCCTCGCTGCTAGACCTCCACATCTAGATGATACCCAACCGCTTCTGCAGCTTCTAGTTTTCCATTGTCATAACAGGAAAGTGTCTAAGGTTACTGGACCCAACATGTAGCGAGATACTGTTTCTTTTTTTATTTAAATGGTTTTATGAATGAAACAAAAGAGCTTCAAGTTTCACGACGGCTGTTATTTTTTAAAGAATAAAACCGTTTAGTCCAGAGTTTTTGGAGGGTTTTAGTTGTTTTTTTTTTGTTGTTTTTTTGGGGTGGTTTTTTTTCGCTGCTGGCGCCCCTCTCCTCGCTGCTAGACCTCCACATCTAGATGATACCCAACCGCTTCTGCAGCTTCCTGTTCTCCATTGTCGTAACCGGGAAGTGTCTAAGGTTACTGGACCCACCTCGGAACAAGATGCTCTTCTCTTCCTGAGTGCTCGTGATATTTCCATACAGCCTTCCGTGTCCACAATCAGGGGAGATCATTTCTTCCTGTATACGGTTGTAATTATATTTACAAAGGTTATACGAATCATATTCCCTTGCTTTTGCTCAAGGCAAAGTCATTCTATCATGCGCTGTCCATTCGGCTTCCGTCGCATGGTCAATGGATAGGAGTGCCTTAGGGGTTTCATAAACGCCTCATGATTATTACACGCCTTTTCTATGGCTTGTGGACTTTGTTAAAACCTGTGATAAAAGGGATCGAAACAGATGAATCCGCGATTATCTCCCGTTAATGCCGAAGGAAATAGATATCCCAGGAAGATTGAATGAGATGAGATATTTCTGCATTAGAGTATTCATATCGCTCTCACGAGCCCCGCAGTTTGAATTATTCGTGAATTATGGTATCTTAGTGACTGGCGCAAGTAGGTGGGTAGATATATAGATAGATAGATAAATAGATAGATAGATAGATAGATAGATAGATAGATAGATAGATAGATAGATAGATAGATAGATAGATAGATAGATAGATAGATAGATAGATAGATAGATAGATAGATAGATAGATAGATAGATAGATAGATAGATAGATAGATAGATAGAAAGAAAGATATTTAAAAAAAAGAAAAAAGATGTACGAGTATATTGATTTTAAAAAAGCTGGATCAAAAAATGAGACCAAAAAGAAGCGAGAAAGAAAGAAAGAAACTCAAGGAACAGGAAGAAACAAAATATAATTCAAATAAAAAAGAGAAACATGTTAAACATGCACCCTTCCTATATGAATGTCGTATAAGCATAAATTAATTTTCAGGACAACTTTTTTCGCCCCCCCCCCCTTTTTCCTGTTCCATTATTATGGTTACACACGAGCTACATTCGCTTTGTCGGAAAGCTATGAGAGCTTTCGTTCCGTATAGCAAAGTGTAAATAACACCGCCATCATTTCGCCTCCGAGCCTTCTATTACAGAAAAGCCCCCAATTCTCCCGCTTTGCCTAGGATTACAGCCGACGGTGAAATTGTTTTCCTTCCTTGTAGGTCTTCCTCCCTTCCTCCCTTCCTCCCTTCCTCTCCTCTTCTCTTTGTTAACCGTCTTTTACTTTGTACGTTTCCCTTGCTCTCTTTGTCACCAGCCAAACAATGGGCGCGTATCTGGACCAACCGGGAGACCGGAGATGACTTACTATTGTAGATGTCTGGATCTATCTCTGTGGGAAACCCGAGCAATGTCCTGGGTCAGCCCGCCAACCACAGGACCTGCCCCAGGCACTGACCACGGGTCACCAGGATAAACGCAAGGAGCATCTGTGATAGCGCTCTGTACGGGTATCGCGGTGACCCACTGCACGCATGAGGAAGAGGTGAGAGATGCTCGCGACAGAAAAGCTGGAACCACAGGAAATTGGAAACAAGTTTTTACGCGAAAGTTTTTATGCATGGCGAATATCCATCTGACACTGCCTTTACAGGAAGAATAAGGAAAATTTCATTCTTGGTGATAATTCGTAAACGACATTTTGAAATAACGTTCGCTCCAATGCCCTAAAGCCTTTCTAGTGTCATCTGGAAACGACACAAAATAGCACAAAAAAACGGGATGTGATCTTCAGAAACAATAAATGAAAAAGAACTATAATATAAAATGTAACGCGGATAATTTGATTCAAGACACAGAATACACATATAATGATATAATGACATAAGGGGGAAATAAAAACATCTTTTTGAAATACAAAAAAAAACAGTGTTTAAACAATTATTGCTAAACTTTCCAGAACACTAACACAAATTTCGCTTATTTTTGGGTGAAAAACAAACAATTTCAAAATAATTATATTGTCTTGGGTTTTGTAACAATCCAAAAATCTCAATCTTTTCAAACTGTGTGGATACCCGTATTGAAATAAAAGATAAGCCACTGAACAATGTTTCTTGAACAGTGGTCTTAATCCTCAACCGGGGATTAGGAAAGTGTGTGTGAGAGAGAGACAGAGAGAGAGAGAGAGAGAGAGAGAGTGAGAGACACAGATATACATAGATAGAGAGAGAGAGAGAGAGAGAGAGAGACAGACAGAGACAGAGACAGAGAGAGATTGAGAGAGGGGGGAGTGGGTCCGTATTAAGCAATGTAAGAACAACTTGGACTGCGGGTGTGGGAGGGGGAAGTACATCGGTAGTATAAACTTACACCCTGAACCAAGGTTACTTTTGAAGAGCAAAAACAACTCTAAGTACAAGGTGTAGGTTTATAGCAGTACTATCCAGGGAATGTTATTTTTCAGCAAAGTTCTTTCAAAAAGACCGCTCGTCGACAACAAGCATGAAATTGTGTGCTCTTTAAAAATATGCACACAGACGAATGGATTTGTTTTATTATAATATCATTATGTAGAAGGCGATTTGTCTTTCAAAAAAGGTTGTAATTCGCACGGGTAGTCTTCTTTTTGCTCTTCAGCATCGTGGTTTTAGCTCTAGGTTAATTTTACAAAGTGCAACGTAATTACGTTAGACGTCATGCGCTCAGCTTTAGATTTGATCTAGCTCATTAAGCAATGACACTTGCATAAGAGGTGTAGAGATTCATACTTGACGGGGAGATAATGGTAGGCATAAGATGATGAGATGGAATATGCAAACGGAAAAAAATACAACTATTTACTACAACATGACAAATATATTAAGATTTTGACGCGTTTCCGCTAAATAAGTAGGCCCTACTTCTTATTGCGTCCACCAAAGTGAAAAAAACTGTTGTAAAATAACAATCCGAAAAATGAGAACTATAAATCAACCCCTGGTTATGTGTGACCATTCTAATCAAGATCGAATTAATTTTTACATTTGAATAATCTTTTTAAAAAATAGAACATATGGAAAAGAAAACTTACAATGCTCTAGAGCTTTATAAACAACCCCATTATGTTTTCAAATATAAAATTAACCATACAAAAAACATACAAAACAAACAGGATGGAAATAACGCATGAAGGAAAATTATCTTGTATTCGAAAATTTTTATGGAAATTTTAATTTTTTCCCACATTTTCCCTTTCTCCTCTTACTCTCGCTCTCTCTATCTCTCTCTCTCACTCTCTCTCTCTCTCTCTCTCTCTCTTTCTTTCTATCTCTTTCTCTTCCTCTCTCTCCTCTCTCCATCTTTGTCTCTCTATCTCCTCCTCTCTCTATATCCCTCTCTGTCTCTCTCCCTATCTCTCTTTCTCCCTATATCTCTATCTTCCTCTCTCTAACACACACACTCACACTCTCACTCTCTTTCGTCCACTCTCCCTATCTCTCTTTCTCCCTATATCTCTATCTTCCTCTCTCCAACACACACACTTACACTCTCACTCTCTTTCGTCCATTCATTCTTTAACTCTCTATCCCAGACTCTTTCCCTTTCTCTCATTTTTTTTAAAGTTAGGATGAAAGTTTTGTTTTGTTGTTTTTTGCTTTTTATTGCAAGTGTGATGGCTCATGGTTTCGTTTTTCACCTGATGGATAACACAATATTTTAAATTATTTTTCCTTCTTACTGTAATATCACTGCTATTATTGATTGCTAGTTTTTTTCTTCTTTGAAGAATGTAAGGGGCGCCATGAGAAATGTTTATTTTGGTTGCTGATGATACTTTGGAGTATCATCAGCCTTTTAAATTTCCAATCCTTCATTAATTTCTTACCAAACGTGTACGACCAATTCCGTCTCGCCACACTCCCCACAGAGGAAAGAGAGAAGATTGTGAAGTTCTAATTATCCAATAATGCGTCCAATTTTATACAAAGGGTGGTACTCCTCTGTCGACATTTCAGCTCAACATAATGGCGGAAACATCTATAGTTCTTTATATTTCTTTCATATATGTTGTTATTTTTTTAATAGCTCTAAATTAATATTGTTGTTCTTATATCCACATCAAACAGGAGACGATTATTGAAGCACTACTTTTTGCCGTGCAAATCTGGATGACAATTTTTCTTGGATGACCAATAAGAGTATTTTTATCTTATCTTATCTTATCTCACCTTACCATATCTTATGTTATCTTATCTTATTTGTCTCACCATATCTTATTATTTTATCTTATCTTATCTTATCTTATCTTATCTTATCTTATCTTATCTTATCAAATCTTAAATATCTTAAAGTCTTTGCTGCTACATGAAATAAAAATGCAATGCACATCAAGAAATAAACATAAAAAGCGCATAATAACGTCAGCGATATCTTTAAAGCGCTTGGTTCTCTGGTTTCGAGTTACATAAAGTCTTTCCTCTCATTCATCCTAGCTAGACTATTTTTGGACAAGGCGTCGATGATTTCAGAAGATGAGTAATGTTTACGCCGGATTTGATTATAAACTTCGTTTTAAAAATTAGTTTTCTTGTAGAGACTCGTACTACCGAAATCCCCATCACAACAAAGCCTATGTTTACATGCCAACTTCTCTAATGTTTGTCAATGACGGCATTCTTCTTTAAAGGGCGTGTCTTAGGGTCAGTACATTTCTGCTGCAAGGACTAAAACATTAAAAGATCCTCTCTCTAACTCGTGTCAAATCTACACCCATTGAAGCCTGCAGATCACGTGATGAAGAGCCATGTGACATAATATTGTTCTTCAAGCCCAAGTATAAACAATCTGAGATTTGTTTTGATTTTTTTTTCATTGTGTTGATTTCTCCAAGTTCATCGCCAGCAATGTGACTCTATCTCGGAGTTGATCACAGGTCTATGGTGAGTCTATCGCGGAGTTGACCACAGGTCTATGGTGAGTCTATCGCGGAGTTGACCACAGGTCTATGATGAGTCTATCGCAGAGTTGACCACAGATCTATGATGAGTCTATCGTGGAGTTGACCACAGGTCTATGATGAGTCTATCGTGGAGTTGACCACAGGTCTATGGTGAGTCTATCGCAGAGTTGACCACAGATCTATGATGAGTCTATCACGGAGTTGACCACAGGTCTATGATGAGTCTATCGTGGAGTTTACCACAGGTCTATGATGAGTCTACCGCAGAGTTTACCACAGGTCTATGGTGAGTCTATCACGGAGCTGACCGCATGTCTATGATGAGTCTATCATGGAGTTGACCGTGGCTCTCTGATGAGTCTATAGCGGAGTTGACCATGACTGTTTGATGAGTCTATCACAGAGTTGATCCCGGCTCTATGATGAATCTATCGCGGAGTTTACCACAGGTCTATGATGAGTCTATCACGGATTTGACCACAGGTCTATGATGAGTCTATCGCGGATTTGACCACAGGTCTATGATGAGTCTATCGTGGAGTTGACCACAGGTCTATGGTGAGTCTAGGAGTTGACCAGGGCTCTATGATGAGTCTATCGTGGAGTTGACCACATGTCTATGATGAGTCTATCTCGGAGTTGACCACAGGTCTATGATGAGTCTATCGCGGAGTTGACCACAGGTCTATGATGAGTCTATCACGGAGTTGACCACATGTCTATGAAGAGTCTATTGTGGAATTGACCACAGATCTATGATGAGTCTATCTTGGAGTTGACCACAGGTCTATGATGAGTCTATTGCGGAGTTGACCACAGGTCTATGAAGAGTCTATTGCGGAGTTGACCACAGATCTATGATGAGTCTATCTCGGAGTTGACCACAAGTCTATGATGAGTCTATTGCGGAGTTGACCACGGGTCTGTGATGAGTCTATCACGGAGTTGACCACGGGTCTGTGATGAGTCTATCGCGGAGTTGACCACGGGTCTATGATGAGTCTACCGCGGAGTTGACCACAGGTCTATGATAAGTCTATCGCAGAGTTGACCACGGGTCTGTGATGAGTCTATCGCGGAGTTGACCAGGGGTCTATGGTAAGTCTATCACAGAGTTGGCCAGGGGTCTATGGTAAGTCTATCTCGGAGTTGACCACAGGTCTATGATGAGTCTATCGCGGAGTTGACCATAGCTCTATGATGAGTCTATCGCGGAGTTGACCATTGGTCTATGATGAGTCTATCGCGGAGTTGACCATAGCTCTATGATGAGTCTATCACAGAGTTGACCATTGGTCTATGATGAGTCTATCGCAAAGTTGACCACGGGTCTATGATGAGTCTATAACAGAGTTGACCACAGGTCTATGATGAGTCTATCGCAGAGTTGATCGTAGGTCTATGATAAGTCTATCGTGGAGTTGACCACGGCTCTATGGTGAGTCTATCGAGAAATCGACTACAGGTCGATGAGTCTAAGATGAGTCTAAGAGTTGACCAGAGCTCTATGATGAGTCTATCACAGAGTTGACCACGGGTCTTTGGTGAGTCTATCGCGGAGTTGACCACAGGTCTATGCTGAGTCTATCGCGGAGTTAACCACGGCTCCAGTGTCTGTTGATGGTGACGCTGGTGTATCATATCACCTTTCACTCACACGCCCATTCCCGGGGCTTCCACATACCCCATGACGGCGCACTGCTGACGTCACAGATTCTATTCCAGGCGCTATCTCCGCGCATATCCGGGCGGTTCTGGGGCTTCTTCCGCCGCAAGTCCGGGCTGTTCTGTCTGTGTGGCCAGGGGTGAAACAGGAGAGAATGGCATTGGGCAGGATTTTCAGATTGAGACTGAATGTTTTTTTAGACTTCATTTAACCCTTATTCCGTCGTGTCTTTCATGAGTGAAAAATCAGATAAAATGAGGTTGAAGCTTTCACGTTAGCTGGTGAAGGTTATTTACGTATCTCTTGGTATCTCAATGAGAGAAGTCAGAGGGAACTTAGGGAATGTTAGATTTGATAGTGCCAGACCTGTGTCTCACTCGGTTAGAGCTCTAGGCCGACCAGCGAGTGGTTTGAGGTTCAATTCTCATCTGGTGCCCCCGTACATTCATCATAGAGAAAATATGGCTCACGCAACACTAGCCTAATATTGTTTGTTATTGGGGTTTCTTTTACGTTCTAATCCATTAGAAGTTTCTCATAGTTGTTTTTTTTTCATGTAACACCCCCACCCCCATCCTTTCTGTTCAAAAAATATCAAGGTCTGTCATGTCATCTGGCTTGATACTACACATTCTCCTTAACATTTTGTTACTGCTCACATCTCTCTTCAAATCAGCCAATTACCAGCACCGTCTAGCCACCTCATTACTTTATTCTTTCCTTATCACCCTAATTGTGCTTCATTACTCTATTTCTACATCCATCTGTAAGAACAGCCTCCCGCCTCTCAATATTGGCTGCTTGACACTTGCTTTGGTTTCCCACAACCCGTATCATCAAACTCACTAAGCTTATGTAAGTAAATGTGAGTAAACATGTTTCCATAGACCGCGACCACACCAAAACAGAATGCATGCAGTGGTGACAATGTTACGTCAAAATAAAAATTAAAAAAATTAATTGTAGGCATTTTCTTACGCATTTTCTTTCTGAATAAGTAAACTTTTATTTGACCTTTGATTGTCAAATGTGCCCATGTAAGAAAACATACTATGTCTACACCTGGGCACGGTTAGTGAGTCAGTCACACCTTCATCGTTGATACTAATGAGGAGACCAGGTGATGATCAACTGCTCACGAGATAAACAAACCTTGGTCACTCTAATTATGCTCTATAATGATGTACTTCTTGTATGACGTTCGGGCAGGGCTAATTCTAAACATGGCTGTCTTACTATAGCATTTTGTTATTTTGCTTGTTCTCCCCCACAATTAATCTTTTTTGTTTCTTGGTCTTATTAGTACATTTTAGATGATATTTCTCTGCACAAGAAGCCTTTGCTCGGAAAGTTCATAACTTATTAAGAGATGGAAATTCTTATGTAATTGTCTTTGGGCGACAATGAAAGAAATGTATTGTTTAACTGTGGATAAATTGAGCGATAGATTGTGCGTCGGCACCGAATCATTGTTCCGTCCCCTCGAATATCAAAATAAGTCGTCCCGCAGTTATTAAGATAATTAAAGTATAAGATTCATCTGTTCATTTTAAAAAAGCAAAGACATCTTCCCACAAAAATTAAGACAACTTCCTGCAAAAATATATAAACAAATTCCCTAAAAAATAAAGACATATTCCCGCATTCCGCAAGTATAAAGGCAACTTCCCAAAAAAATAAAGACAACTTCCCCAAAAAACTAAAACAATTTCCTGCAAAAATAGGAAAAACTTCTCACAATGAAACCGAGAAGACTTAGAACGAGAGAAATAATGAAAAACAATACATTCTTCCAATGAAGAGGGTAGATCCACTTCTTCTGTTTGAGATTGTTCGATGCACAGAAATCTTAGCAAAAAAATGGTTCCCGTCTTTGGTGGTATTTGCAAATAGTCAGCTGGTGGTACATTGTGTTACAATGCTAAGACATAACAGAATCTGTGTACTTCCAAATTTAGACAAATCGCGGATGTGGGTGATTAAAGCTCGTACTATGAATAATATTAGCATTAGGTATAACCCATTATTTGTACATTACATCCTTTTCCATGTGTAGGGAATAGTTTGAAACATTTAAAATTATAGTCAAAGAAATGTTATGGGTGGTTTCAGTGAACAGACATATGGAACTAATGTTACTTTTGAAATGGTTTATTTTAGTATGACATTCTACATGTACCTCACATTGTTGAATCTTCGTGTATAGCAATGAACAGTCTTTCTCTCTTTGGTTACACTTCAATAATTCAAAAGTTAATCTCGGACCTACCCGGAACAGATGGGTAAATAAAAACAAGTTTGGTGCCAGGGAATAGGATGGGTACAGGAATCCTGCCGGTCTGGTCAGCTTAAACTGTGTACTTTTACATGGGGCAGGGAGAAACAGGAAGAGAGAGAGAGAGAGAGAGAGAGAGAGAGAGAGAGAGAGAGAAAGAGAGAGAGAGAGAGAGAGAGACATAAAATTACTGACACCGCTTTCAAAGAGCTTTATTTTATCCACCATCCGTTAATGGATTAAATGTTTTGATAGTACACCTTTGGGCAGGATTTATTTTAAAATCAAAGTCAGATGGAGAGAGATAACGATGTGAAAATATGGAGGGTGGGGGGGGGGCGACGAATCCAATAAATTTCCAAGGAGATTGTTTTGGAGAAGACAGAGAGCAAAATAATAAGAGAAAGAGAGGTACAGAAATATTGGGATAGAGGAAGAAAGAGAGAAAAGCCAAGAAAAAACACGATTCTCTCAGCTTCAAAGCGATTTTCAATTTCAGAAAAGACTCAATGGAACAAGGACCCGCTGAAATGGTGAGGGAAAAAAAAAGATCTGTGGCTGCTAAAGATGGACGTCTGACAAGGAAGTTTCCCAGTTCAATTAAAACTTGTTCCCCCCCCCCCAAACACACACACAATGACGTTTAATCTCTGCAAAGTCTTCTCGTTGTTTGTGAAATACTAGACTCACGTTAAATATTCTTAGATTGAATATTCGTTATAAGCTTTCTGACTATGGTTTTGTTGTTGTTGTTGTTGTTGTTGTTGTTGTTGTTGTTGTTGTTGTTGTTGTTGTTGTTGTTGTTGTTGTTGTTGTTGAGGTTGTTGTTGTTGTTGTTGTTGAACTTCTGAGTACTAAATCTACAGTCTCTTGTAATATGTTCATAAGTTCTCATTTTTATGAACTGAGAGGGGTCGTTTACTCTCTGCAAAATCTTTTCTTTGCTTGTGAAATACTAAACTCCCGTTATAATTATATTCTTTGCTTGCACATTCATTTTAAGCTTTCTGTCTATTGTTAATAGTGTCTGATTTTTTTCCTCTTCATATTTTTTTTTCATTAACATATTATTCTCTGCCTGTTTGTTTGTCTGCATATCTGTCCGTCCGTCTGAAACTGTTTTATATATTAACGCATCGCCTCATGTGTCGAATCTTTTCTACCTTTTTTTAACTTTCTTTCCATTCATCTATTGATATTCTTTCTAGGCTGTAGTTATTCTAATTTCTAGAGCCCTTTGAGCAAACGTGTGTTCCTCAGAATAGGGAACAGCTAACTACAATAGTCGATCCTGAATATTCATGTTTTGTGTTTATCTTATTCTACATAAAACTCCCAAAACAATTTGATTAAGCGACGGGTGTATTACTGCAGAGAAAAGTGACTAAATTAAACGAAGAGAATGGAGAGTGTGTGAGTGGGGTAAAGAAGTTTAGGCAGGTTAAACGGGAAAAAGGAATTAGATATACGATGAGAAGTTGGGGTCCAAGTGAAACGATATTACATGACATGACATTTTAAAACTTAAGTAACAAGAGAAAATAATGATGCAAACAATAAAATTAATTTTAGCAAAGCATGAAAACTATTAATATATATATATTTAGAAAGAGAGAGATCGAGAGAGCGAGAGAGAGAGCGCAAGAGAGAGAGATAGAGAGAGAGAGCGAGAGAGAGAGATGATTTGCGTGATAATATTTACCTCTTAACTCGATGAGGCTCTCCAAATTATCCGCCTGTCTTACTCCCTTGAGCTTAACAGGTCGAGTGTGTTATACATCAGAATCCGACTGGATAAATTCACTGTGAGCCCCAGACTTAGCCGATGTTCTAAAAAATCAACATTATTTTCCTGACAAATATAATAAGCATACAGCCAGATTTATTTAACATAGACATTCAAAAAGATTACACACACTCATATATACATTCAATTTAGTTGTCATAGAAAATGTTGGGGTTTTTTTTCAGATTTGATTTTTAGTTATGGTTCTATAATGCAGTAAATGTAAGTACAAAATTCATGCCATGGTGGTAATCGATTGTGTATGACCAATCTTTCATATAATAATATCAACAACAACAACAACAACAACAACAACAACAACAACAACAACAACAACAACAACAAGAACAAAGCAGATAAACAGAGAGGCGCCAAGCGACATATTCAAAAATAAATATCCAAGTAAGTTGCAATACATACTTTTGTTTCTCAATTTAAAAAACACATCCGTTTATATGGTTGTATAAAGTAGTCAACGTTCATGAGGGAGATACCAAAACACATACCAATGCAATGCATAATCCACCTGCGCGAGCAATTCTTTTTTACAATAATACAAAAGACACATACACACACACACACACACACATAATTCATAGACTTTTAAACTAGTAGTTATTAATACATGTATGTCTCAGAGAATCGCTCTTACAATACATATAGGCAAACACTTGGTACCCATACACAATAGTATATCCACATACAAATTTAATATTCAAACGAGTTGTTCAAAAGAACATTTTTTTCCAAATTTGTAAATGAATTAATTGTGACTTGAGGTTTTATGTAGTAGTAAACTAATTTGATTTTTGGAGTTACCGAGTATATGGTTGGTCTGTTCGGCGACGGTTGTAAACCATTGGCTTATTGAAGGGCTTCGGGCACTCAGCATGACACATAGAGAAGTCACAGGCTGGTCTGTCCATTCAGTGCGACACCAAGTCAAGACAAGTGAAAGTTTTGGTTTCGTTTGGTTTCTGAACGTCCATCGTCAACAGGTAGGCTATAGCGCGGACTGGCCCCAGGACTAACGTCTGACAATTTTACGTGATCACAGACAAAGAAAATGGGGATACCAGGATTTTTGTCTCAGCCGCTCACATTTTACTGACACCGACACAAGCAACAAGGGGGAGGGAGAAAATAAGACAGGAAAAGGGGTCTTGTGCTTCAGCCTTTTACCAGCCAGGAACTAAGTGGGTAAGCTACTGGATCTACTCCGACGCAGAAAATGAAGGGCGGATTTAACTGGTGGTAAATCTAAAGGGAAAACCCGCTTGGGTCGTCCAACACGTCAAACATTATTACCGAAGGATTATATAGGTATGACTTAAATCTGTGGATATCATAGTTCCATGGGGCCTTTACAGATATGATTATATAAAGTCGTCACTAATCTCATTGTGTGGCACACATAATTAGATATTTTCTCTATGTTTATCTTCTTCTAACACAAGCATAACATTTTTCGAGGCGAAAACTGAATGCCAGACAAAGCCACGCTACTGTTCCAACGAACTTATGTGTATACATGTATTTGTCCCTAGATTGATTGATAGAACAAATACACCCAATAAGAAATTTCAACTACTGGGGTTCTGTTGTTTTTGTTTTTAACTATAAAAAATATTACATTTTGTTAAACCATTCCGTCTGTGTTATTGTTGAGTATCTTTGGGTTAATTCTTTGACGTTAACAAATGTTGTAAATATTATTAAGAGCGTAACCGCAATGCAGGGAAAAAATAATTTTGTCTGTGCCAATATATCGGGGCAGTCGTGGTGATGGATGTGAGTACGACGAGGCGACGGGAAGCTAGAGTAAACACAGTTCTATGTGGGTTGTTTGCTTGTTGTTTTTAGATGATATAGGGTTCTTAGTCATTTCTAACTGCCGATACTCTCTCACTTTATCTCTCTCTCTCTCTCTCTCTCTCTCTCTCTCTCTCTCTCTCTCTCTCTCTCTTCTCTCTCTCTCTCTCTGTCTAATGATCTCTCTCGTGCTCTCTCTCTCATTCACTAGTTTCTTTTTCTCTCTTTTTTATATTTAGAAACAGTTTCTATCTATTATGAATATTTGATCGAAAGGTATAATAAATATGCAGGAAGCCATATATAAATACATACATGTATTATAAAAACATAAATATGGATACTTTCCTACTATATGCCGATTATTTCATCTGGGTAACTAAAAAAAATCAAGCCTACTTAAGGAATGGTAAGTCTTTTTATTCAAAAACAGGCACAAACAGACCAACAACCACACCACGCTATTCCCACTCTATCCCCAGAATGGAGCTATGCCCATTCAATCATCGAAGACTGGGTGACTGAGCTATGCCCAATCGAACCCTACGTGAATGAGCCACGCCCATTCAATCATCGAAGCCTACGTGACTTAGCCATACCCATTCAATCATTGAAACCTACGTGACTACGCCATGCTCATTCAATCATCGAAGCCTCTGTGACTAAGCCATACCCATTCAATCATTGAAACCTACGTGACTAAGCCATGCTCATTCAATCATCGAAGCCTACGTGACTTAGCCATACCCATTCAATCATTGAAACATGTGTGACTGAACCATGCCCATTTAACCATTGTAGCCACCGTGAATGAGCCACGCCCATTCAATCATCGAAACCTACGTGACTTAGCCATACCCATTCAATTTCTCTTCTCTCTCTCTCTCTCTCGCTCTGCCTCTTGCTCTCTCTATCCCTCTTGCTCTCACTCACTATTTATTATACAAATTATTATACAGGAAGCCAGATATAACTACATACATGTATAGTAAAAACATAAAAGTGGATAAATTTCTACTATAGTTATGCAAATTTTTTTATCTGGCTAACTGAAAAAAAAACCTATAGCCCATAAATTTTAAGGAATGGTAAGCCATTGAAACCTACGTGACTGAGCCATGCCCATTCAACCATTAAAGCCTCTGTGACTTTTCTGCATCCTCTGTTATAAAAAAAATATGAGCATGAAAACAGTCAGATATAGGGAGTCCTTGCCGATCGTCATGTTTTAGAGTTATCGTGAACATCTTGAGCATCGGATGAGCAAAGAAATGAAATACAAATACAGTATTATTGCTGCTTTTCTCTACGTGCTTTATTTCTTGTAAATCTCTTTACTGTTTAGTACCTCACCATTAATTCGGTATTAATTTTATCCACGATGTACTGCTTTCTATTCTCAAATGCATAGTGCGTTTGGTTCCACCCTGCTGAAACATTTGAATAGTATGTGATGCATAATTTATGAATCCTCTAAGCATTGCTTGTCGTTGTTTGATCTATTGTTATGATAGTGTATGAGCTGATGCCGTACTCTTTCCAAATTCGTCGTCTTCGTTTGATACCTCCACATCGATACCCCGATGTACAGAACAGCATGAATTATACATACAGGATGCGCGTGAGTGTCATTGATAGACAGCTGAGGTTCCAACTTGATCCATATGCTAAACCCACCGTGAGGCATACACCCATAACTTAGTGTTGTTCTTTCTTTCTTTCTTTATTCCGATGTAGCCATTTATTTATTTATCATTTTATCTATTCGTTTATCAATCATATATAATAGTGTTATTAATCTTTATGTTTACCTATAGTTTAATGATAAATATATCAGATCTGTATCTCTATAGTTAATAAGGTCATCTGTCGATATCTTTCTGTCTGGTCCCATTCATTCTCTCTCTCTCTCCCTCTCTCTCTCTCTCTATCTCTCTCTTTATCTCTTTCTTTATCTCTCTGTCCACCTATCTATCTATCTATCTATCTATCTATCTATCTATCTATCTATCTATCTATCTATCTATCTATCTATCTCCATCTAACTTTGCATCTATCTATCTACCTTACAAACACTCCCTCTTTCTCTTTCTCTCTCTCTCTCTCTCTCTCTCTCTCTTTCTCTCTCTGTCTCTCTCTCTTTCTGTCTCACCATCTCTTCCTCCCTCTCTCCTTCTCTTTCTCACGCTCTCAATCACTCTCTCTCACTCTCTCTCTCTCTCTCTCTCTCTCTCTCTCTCTCTCTCTCTATCTCTCTCTCTCTCTCTTTCTCGCTTTGTTCAGCTGTCATTCTCTTTCATTCTTATTGCACTGTATATTTTGAATCTAGCATGAAAAACAGAATGTTACTAAATAAAAAATCGACAAGTTATTTTTTCCCAAAACTCACGATCCCAATATTAATCTCAGACCCATCAGTTCAGTGCGATGTGGAACTCCAACAATATCACGAGACAGCTTCATCTCGCGGAAGTACCAGCGGCGGATTACGGCTAATACCAGCGTGTTGGTCACGGACAAACAACCGACGTGAAAAGGCCGGCGTTTTCTGTTTAGACAATTCATCATTGAGATGCGCGGGATTTCTGGCTCTCATGATTGTTTTCCTTGCTGGCAGATGCACTGGTACCCAGGGCTCGGGGTTTCTGCAAAATAATCCAGTTTCCCTAAAAAAATGTACCATTAGTGATTCGTGCCAATAAAACAGAAAGACCTAGTGGTGGCTGCGTGTATGACAATCCAATCATGAACAAGTCATCTCTGTCTGTCTGTCTATCTTTCTCTCTCTCTCTCTCTCTCTCTCTCTCTCTCTCTCTCTCTCTCTCTCTCTCTCTCTCTCTTTTCCTATACTTACTCAAAATATAAAATCATATTTTTTTTTCAAAACAGACCGTTGTTTGCAGAACATGATTTTTCTGTATGGTTTGTCAGGGTTTAAATGCACTCAGATAGAAGATCTATCGATTACAGATACTCACATTGGTCCGCCTGTACTGAGGAATTTCGTCAGTTGTGATAAAGTACAAAACAAATAAGACTTGTATATTAACAAATCAAATTTCTTGGACAGATTTATTGGAACATCCTGATTTATTTTTTGCTTACTTTAGAATACAATGATGACTAATAAAGGCGGATGAATGGCACCAGCGACTGGCTACACAGGGGGCCCAGCGAGGCAGGAAGGATCGCTCAAAACAGAGAGCTCTTCAGGCAGATTGTACTAGAGACTTGGTCATTATTACCAATAAGCCAGCATGATGATGATGATGATGATGATGATGATGATGATGATGATGATGATGATGATGATGATGATGATGATGATGATGATGATGATGATGATGATGATGATGATGATGATGATGATGATGATGATGATGATGAGTGGCTTAATAAAGACTTTTATTTTCAGTTTTTTTTTTCTTTTTTTTTAAAACACTCACTATACGGTATTCTCAGGGACGATGTTTGCGGGCATGAATAATAAACTTGAACTTTGTAGAGATTGATTTTTAATTTCCAGCCTGCTTAAAAATCAACAGCAATATTTGAATAACGAAAAAATTACAATAGCAGTCAAATGATAAAAAATGTCCATGGTTTAGAGCAATTACAGCATTATCCGAGACAGAAATAGTCATGCGTTTTACATACGGTAGTGTATACGTCGTATGACACGAGAAAGAGAGAGAGAGGGTAGAAAAGAACGAGTGGGTAAAAGGGAGATAGATAAAGTTTAAAATGTGTGTGTCTGTTTGTTTTGTTTTTGTTGTTTGTTGTTGTTTTTGGTGGGTTTTTGCTTTGTTTTTTGTAGGTAGTGAAAAACAATTTGAGCTTGACCACAAACGTCCACAGAATCGTATTATTGCGTTTTCCTGACAACGTATTTTATGAAGTCAGAGTTGTGGAAGATAAATGGAAAATGTTAAGATCTTTCATCCAAGATAAAAAAAAAGGTTGGGCCCATAAATTACCATTGATACCTTCGGCTCCCAACCACCATGGTCCCAATTACAATAAAACAAATTGGAAACGTTCCTAGCATTCAAGATAAGGTGGGTCATTCCTTCCTGTGCACTTGAAAGAAAATAATTATGTATAAAACTGTGCGTCTTTTCTTTCATGTACTTGACCGCTTTTTTCCCCTCCATTTCTTTAAAATAACTCCCACAAATGTTGCCTTATTGGTGATGGAAATGCCGTTCTCAGTTCTAATGCTTAAATTAATGTTATTACCACCACGCACTGTGCGACTTAGGAGTACAGCTCTACAGCATAGAAGTGATGCCCATTATTTTAAGTTTTCAGGTTTGGTTTTTTTCTCTTAAAAACTTTCTAGTATTCGTGTGACCGGAAAAACCTAATGCGGCCAATTTTATAAAGCCTCACTCGAAATTGGCTGACATATGGCGGCAAAGAAACAGTCTTCCGTATTTTATTAGCGTAGTTTACATTAAAAAATTGTTTAAAATAGACTTTTCTGATTTAAAAGACAAAAATCTTACATAGAGACAAACCATCTGAAATTGTGTCTGAAAGTGATAAACGCCACAAATTACAAATTAATAAGATAAATTAATTTTTTTTTAACTTTGGTACAAGTTATTAAACACATTTTTGTCTCATCGATGCCTTTTCTCTGAACTTTTCAAACTTAGCGTACTGAAATTTCTGTTGTATTTTTTTTTTCAAAAATAGAAAAACTCGAATGTAAGTAACTTAAATGACAATTCAGTGGGGAAACGGCTGTTTTGTAAGTTGTGTAAAAAATCTGCATCTTTTGCTATTCAAGTGTCTGATCTCTACCAAGGGGCGTTATTTTAAATTACATAGACGCTGAATATGCAGTGTAAATATTAGGAAACTGTAAGTTACAACAAAAATACGGAACAATGTGTTACTTGCATTCAATAAAAACAGTGCGGCCCTGCTTAAAACATAATCTTAAATTACAATTAAAGAGCTTATTCATACTGACAAGTTTTGGATGCCGTTTCTGGTGCAACGTTGGAATTTAAAATGCATGCACTAAAATTATCTGGTTGGTTGGCTGGTTGGTAAGTTGGTTGGTATTTTGGTTGCTTGGTTGTTGTTGTTTTTTCTGTAATAATCATCGTCAGCAACTAGGCTATCTCAAGGAGGAATCCCAAGACTATCGTCTGACAGTTTTACGGGATGTCTGGACTTGTTTGTCCGCTATGAATTAATGTACTTATACCAATCACACCAATATCGGCGCGATCGGGACCCCAGCCCGCGTTTCTTCCTTTATTTTTTTTTCTTTCTAACTAATATTCCCTTTTTCTCTTTTTCTCTCTTCTCTCTCTCTCTCTCTCTCTCTCTCTCTCTCTCTCTCTCTCTCTCTCTCTCTCTCTCTCTCTCTCTCTCTCTCTCTCTCTCTCTCTCTCTCTCTCTATCTCTATCTCTCTCTTTCATTTTTTACCTATGAGATCGCCCTACCCCTTCAGCACGTTCCTACCATTTATCAGCCTTGCAATTCATTTCGGCATGAACCTTCACTCCATGCTGGTCGTGGACCTAATGTACCAACTGATTTCCCTGTCCGCATCTCGCCAAGACGTGCATTTGTCCGATAGAGAGCCAAAGAAGAGAGGAACGAAAGCTATGCTTACCCCTCGAAAAGCCACTCTCTGAGTGATAACTGCATGATCAGTGCATGGATCTTTCAATTCACAGTCAATAAACACAAAGTTAGTGGTGGTTATTGTGGTATTACTATTGTTGTTGTTGTTTATGCTGATGCTGCTGCCGCTGTTGTCGTTGTTAGTGTTTTTATTATTGATTTTTTTTTCCTTTTCGGGAAGGTTTAATGCTTATAACTCACACTCACTCTTTTTATTCTATATTTCCCTTGTGCGTTTTGGAACCCTTGTCTCACATCAACGTTGTAGTAAATGCATAGACCACAGCGGCGACCTCTCGCGCTCGCCCGCTCCCTTTGAAACAAACAATGTAAAAAAAAAAAGCAGGAGAAATATATTCACAGAAATAAAAACTTTTGCAAGCAATCAAATCTCCAGAGGTTTTTTCTGGCAATTATGCTGAAAGTTTTCCAATGTTGGTTCTTTTGGCTTTTAAAAATCGATGATGCTAAATTATATACATATTTATAATCACAAAATGGTAATTTCGCAAGAACATGTTTGAAGCTATACGTTGAATGTGAAGGAAGAATTGATTTCCAGCGCTTTTCGAGATGTGTGTAGTGTAATTTTCATAATACGTCATGGGATAGGGTCTTAAAAAATCTGCATATTCCAGATTACTTGTTGCATAAAAAAATGGAGAGACAATAATACATATGTATACACAACATTTTTAATAAACACTGACGGCAAGTATGAAGACATGCAGAATACTGAGGGACCATTGGAGACCAAGGTTATTTATTGTCTCTTTGTACTGATATGAAGTTGTTGTGGTTCTCAGTTTCGAGCAGGTTTTTACGTATCCTCTACACAAACACTTTACTGGTAGTTTTGTTGCAGTTGCGCTTTTTTGTTGTTGCTGTTTTGTTGTTGTTGTTGTTGTTGTTGTTGTTGTTGTTGTTGTTGTTGTTGTTGTTGTTGTTGTTGTTGTTGTTGTTGTTGTTGTTGTTGTTGTTGTTGTTGTTGTTGTCGTTGTTCCTGTAGTTGATGTTATTGTTGTTGTTTTATTAGCTTTTTCCACAACCAGTTATATCTTTACAAAGAAAGTTTTTAAAAATGGATTCTAATATGATATTTCCTAATCTAACAGTATTGGTTGCTGTTGCTGCTGGGACTAGAATTCCATGCTTGTGGTTAAACCAATCGCCATAGCACTACACTAAACGGTTTGTCCCCTTCCTCGCCACTTTGATGAGACTGCTTAAGTCGCACTGAAGGGAATACAAACCCAGCAATTTGGCATGCCTGGTGCGTCGAGGGACAGGCACACAGACGCCGATCAAATTAAAGACCTGATTAATGACTCGAGTTGCCAAATTGGATAAGAGAGGTCAAACTAGTAGATTTTGGCCAATAATTACTGTCCTGGCAAGGGCACGAGTTCGGGTGGACAGCGGGGGTCATTCACCTCAAAGTAAGTGTTTGGGTGGAATTCCCTAAATTCAGGAGATAAGTGTTTGGGTGGAATTCCCTATAATTCAGGAGATGACAACAATTGATCGCCTGCGCCATTGCAATCGTTAGTTTGTGATAGTATTGGCATGTTTTGTTGTCCTTTTCTTTGAAGCCGCAAACCTGAGTTGAGTTGGTTGCTTAACGTTCAACGTTAGCACTACATAGGCTATATTGTGGGCGGGCCCCAATACTAAAGTCTGCCAATCTATGTGCTGCCACACACGAGAAAGAGCGGGGAGACTTGGTCTTCTGCCTCAGCCGGCTGCATTATACTGACATCAACCCAACCAGTAAAGGCGTAATTGGACAAATAAATTTGAGCCACTTATCAGAAATGCATGTACATTTCTTAAAGCCCCTTCTTTTTACTTGTCCTTTTCTGAGACAGGGTCACCAGCAAAGATTTGAAATGTGGACCTCATGTCTGTCTGTCGTGGACACTATCAACTGCGCTACGTGGCTCTCTGTGTTAACAAGTCCAGGGCAGAGCTCTCTGTATGCCCTGCCATCTGTCTGAGCCTGTCCCAGCCACTCATACACCTTCTCCGGTGGGGGGTGCGGTGGTCCTGGGGTAGAACATCGGCTTCCGACGTAAAAGGTCCGGATTGGAGCCCTGGCGATGTCACTCCCTACTGGTTGGGTCGGTGTCAGTTTAATATGACAGGCTGAGACAGGAGTCATGGTATCCCCGCCCTGTCTCGTGTGTGGCAGCACATAAAATTGTCAGACGTCAGTCTTGGGGTCCGTCCACAATATAGCCTATATAGTGCTGATGCTGGATGTTAAAACCAACTCAACTCAACCTTCACGGGTTGTCCAATAAACTGGCTGGCCTCAGCCAGGCACCGTGTCATCGACAGTGAGACAACCAGACGTCTGCCGCCGCGGGGGGCAATTTGACTTCGGTAACTGGTTTTGACGATCTGGTAACTCTTCACTGAGAAAGTGGAGCCAAGGTGTAAAAATACATTTTATGGTGAGACTAGTTCTTGTCCCACGTCCTAGGCAGGGTGTTAACCTACTGAATTGGTTTTTGTTTTATATAGAAGATTTTTTTCCCATTTTTAATCTTCGTTGAAACTTAATGGCGAAATTTTGCCTCCACTATTTTTAGGCTAAGTAATATCCTTAAAATTCTCAAAATGTTTTGCATTCATTATTGTTTCTCTTAAGTTTTTATGCATGCTCTATGAATAATGGCCAAATAGTAATTTTAATTTGTTTAGTTTACTAAGTTGTTCTATTTTAGCTGGATAGTTATTTGTTATATTAGTTACTTTGAATTATCTGCCCTTGATGTAGAGTAGTCCACCCTTTGGCCCCTAGCCTGTTAGATCTAAAAGTCTAGTGACGTTATACACCGCATCATAGCCTCCCCTGCCATGCTGTTTGTTTTTCATGTAAACATGTACACTGGTTTATTGTTTACTTTTTATTACAATTTACCTGCAAAAGGCATCCTTTGATCGTTTTATTGATTATGATTTCGCCTTATCTATATAATGTGTAATTTGTATTTTGCCGTACTACATACAGCTGGCTAGCGTTCTTAATTCATAATGTATATTTTTTATCCTTTTCGTTAGCATGAGCGCTATCCTTAGACTCAGTCTTACTCTTGGTGAGTTATTCTGAGTCAAGCAAGACTTATTTCTAAGATATTTTGCGTTGTACGCCAACATGTATTTTCATTTCATGCTTTATGCCATGTTACATGCACGATTATCATACACTGTAGTGTAGTGTAGGCTTGGTGAAGTCATATAGTGCTAGAGTTTGTTCAACTCTGTGCTGGTATTGTACATGTACCACCCCACTCCTGACCAGTGGTCAGCTGTCAGATTTTTGGGCGGGATGTCCAGTGGGGCCAATGCGCCAATCACATGGGCACCACACGTCACCGCTCTGACGTATCGATCTTTGTGGAATAGTGATCTTGATTCGATCGCTTAATATTCCACCTTCTCTCTCCCCCTATTTCCCATCTCCACTTCTCTCTCCCTCTATTTCCTCTTTCTCCCTCTCCATCCCTCTATCCCCCCTCTCTCTTTAGGTGGTCTTGGGGTAAAACATCGGCTTCCGGCGCAAAAGGTCTGGGTTCGAGTCCTAGCGATTTCACTTCCTCCTGGTTAGGTCGGTGTCAGTTTAATGTGACCGGCTGAGACAGGAGTCATGGCATCCCTGTCCTGTCTCGTGTGTGACAGCACTAGAAATTGTCAGACGTCAGTCTTAGGGCTCGTCCACAACATAGCCTATAATTTAGTGCTGATGTTGGACGTTAAACCAACTCAACAACTACTCTCTCTCGCTCTCTCTCTCTCTCGCTCTCTCTCTCTCTCTCTCTCTCTATCTCTCTCTCTCTCTTCTCTCGACTTTATCTCTCCCCCTCGCTATCCCTCTATTTCCTATCTCCACCCCTTCTCTTTCCCTCTATTTTCTCTCACCCATCTCTTTAGCTCTATTTCCTTTCTCTCACACACACTTTTACTCTCACTATGCCTCGTTGGCTTAACGTCCAACGTCAGCACTATATAAGTTATATTGTGGACGGACCACAAGTCTGACATCTGACATTTTTATGTGTTACCCCACACACGAGACAGGGCGGGGATATCATGACTCCTGTCTCAGTCGGTCACACTAAACTGACATCGACCCAACCAGTAGGGGGCGAAATCGCTAGAATCCGTAATATAACTTAGGAGATAACTCCAAAGAAGATAGAAAAGAGGTAGTGTTCACCAATGAAATCAACTATCCTGTCCTAAACAGAGCTGACTTAAGAAATACCCTGCAAAACTCAATTGGTGCTCGACTCCGCTTACATAAGTCTATCACAGTGTGTCCATGACCAGACTATGGCCTTCAGGCACTGAGACGCCCCCCCCCCCCCCCCCAAAAAAAAAAAAAATATGGATCCGCCAGGAAAACCTGACGAGTGTGACCTGACAAGTAAACTGACTGCTCTCCCTTTGGGGCATTGGTGACGTCACGCTAATCGATCCTATAAAAATCGTGTCCCTCAAGATTTTGTCCCGTAAATGCTTCGTAATATCAGATTTATTGTGGGGCGTCTGAACACGTTAAAAATGGCTGCGCCGCAAGACGGAAAATTGTGTTAGTGGAAAGAAACGCCATTTTGGTCATATATTTTAAAGAAATAACACGACACTTCTTTCTTAGACTATTGGAAGAAGAGTTATTCTTCTACTTTTAACAAGAGCCTTCTAGTTTAAATAGGAAATGTATAGACGAGGAGCAATTCTAGAAGTCGGAAAATTGTGTTACAGGAAAGAAACATGATTTTGGTCATATATTTTAAAGAAAAAAGAGGACACTTCTTTCTTAGACTATTAAAAAAGTTATTCTTCTACGTTTAACAAGAGCCTTCTTGTTTAAATAGGAAATATATGCAAGGGACAATAATATAAGTCTAATGACATTCGGTTTGGAAAAAATAACAGAGTCGATAATACAAAAGAGCGAAGCGCTATTAGACTTTTACAGCGAGGCTAGAATCTGATTATCAGTTGGGGGACTTCAAACAGCGGAGCTACCTACCTTAGGCCAAAAAAAGCGTATTATTTGTACACGTTGATCTCACACTGTTTTTGCTCTGGCTGTACATTGAGATGTCTGGTTGGGTTAACGGGTCTCAACCAGTGATCGGTGCAAGTCCTGGCCAGAGGTGATGTCTCTGTACGTGTATATTGACCATAAAATCACCTGAGGGGAAACTTAAGGGTTATGAATCTCTTTACAACTGGTCTCCAGATACTAGAATCAGTAAAACGTTTTAAGTTGTTCTTCTCTTGGTCTATCCTTTCTCTGACCCTCTCTTATCTCTTCCTCGGTCTCTTCGGCTCTTTCTTTTTGTCTTTTTTATCTCTGTGTATTTCTCACTCTCTTTCCCCCTCTCCCCTTCTCTCTATCTCTTTCGTTCTCTCTCTTTCTTTCTCTCTTTCTCTTTCTCTTTTTCTCTCTCTCTTTCTCTGTCTCAATCTCTCTTCTATCTCTATTTTTCTCCTCTTATATTCTTTCTTCTATCTCTATTTCTCTCTGTCCCCTCTTCTATCTCTCTGCTGTCTCTATTTCTTTTTGTCTCCGCTTACATCTCTATTTCTCTCTGTACTCTCTTCTCTCTCTCTCTCTCTCTCTCTCTCTCTCTCTCTCTCTCTCTCAAGTTTTCTATATATCTATGTTTCTTTCTTTCTGTCCATCTCGCGTTCTACTCTTTGATATATTTAGGTATTTTGGATGGACTTTTGTTTATTCTATACGAGTGGCCCTTTTTATTTTTTAACTAAGTTTAATTTTTTTCTGTATGGTACCGACCTTCTTTTTTCCATCGCCGTCCTTCTTTTCCAGCTGTGTATATTATAAGCTTGAATCCTACTTCTTTAATTCTCTCTTTCTTTGTCATAGCAACTCAACTCGTTGAACTAATTTTACTAAGCTAAAAACTGCACATCCATCTTACTAGCATAACAATGATTTATCAATTCCCTTACTGTTTTATTGCTTTCATGCTTTACTAGTTCATTCCGTTGTTGGAATCTAAGTTTAGGTAACAGTATAAAAACCATAATTTTATTACCTCGTCACGTTCCTATATGATCCTCATTTGTAAATGCCAAAATCATGTCTCGATGTGCCTTGTTTTCAGATAAATCAGTTTATGTAACCAAGAGACCAAGAGACATCAAGAAATGCCAGACGCATGGATCTTCATCAATATTATCCCCCATCAAGATTTCCAGCGGACCCCCCCTGTGGAGTCTTTACTCCACTCTAGAGACAACCCAGGAATAAGCCTTAAAATAACTTTCCTTCAGAAGATACTTCCGCACCTTGATCTTGGACAAGGATCGCCCTCGACACATCTCGATTGGCCGTGCATTTTGACAGGCTGTGGGGGAAATGATTGCTCTTTGCGCTGGTCTCATGGTAAGGGTTTCCCCGCTAAGCCTTGTGGCCGACCTGGCGATTATTGAGGCAAGGGTCCTATTTTGGCGAGAACAGATTCTCCGGGTTTCTCCTTTTGAACTGGCCTCTCCAAGAGATATTGGATCAGAGGGAAAGTTCGTCATATCCTGTAAAGTGGATCTTTCAACCCTGAGGCTTTTCTCTGGAAGACCCATTGATCATACTTGAGCTTGCGACGGAAGCGGGTATCAGGTTATGTCACTCTTACAGGGGCAGATTAGTCAAAGGTTTCGACAAGTCTTCAGAGCTTCATTGTTCCCTTTATAGCTCCAAATGTTTCTTTTCGATCGCCGTATTTGAAGAATGTATAAAATAATAAAATGGTTGGGGTTTTTTTCGTTTTATTATTTAGAACACCTCGCTCTGTAAAAGGAAGTTAGCGGTAATCTAAAAAACAATGACTGATTAAAATGGCTGGCGCTTTATGGTTGTAATTTGAATTTGTTCGTAGATCTCACGTTTGTCATTTGACGTGTAGTTATTATTAAAGTGAATTTGGTCACTCTCATCAATTGTGACTTGCTTAGTTTTGTGTTGCCTTTTTTAAATACTTGTAATATTTATTTATATACCACATAAAATGAAATTACAGTATGTCGGGTTATTGTTTTTTAATTTGATTTTAAAGTTAGATGCGTAAAATTCTTTCTTGCCTTGGTATTTTACAAGGCACAGACACTTAAACTCATTTTTACTCAAAATGGTATATTTCTGTTCTTTATACTTATTTTATAACGTTTAATAATTACTGGGTTATTTTCATGAGAAATTTGCTAAGATATTCGTCTACACTGCAAACCTTTTTGGGGTGGTGCTTATAGAAACAAATTTTATTTTAACATGTACTACATGTAGTTACATAGGTTTAGTGGTTTACACCCAAACTTAGTTATCAATTATCTTTCATCTTTTACTCAAGCAAAATTTCTCTCGCAGAAGGAACTGTGGTGACACAACTTGGAGGCAATTTGTACTAACAACCAATTAATGCATTACGCTACTGGGATGAAATTCTCTGTAGCCCCATGCAATTCACTGGAGACGATTTCCCCGAGGCGGTCGCTTGTCTCCCCTTGCTTGCATGCGTCATGGCGGGCTCGCTCTTTTCTTCCAGAGGCATCAAAACTTGACAGAACCGTTGCTGCAGGACAGGAGAGGAGAGACTTGTAAAGGCGCATGGAATCTTTGTTTTTTTCCTGTTTCACTATCATCACACAAGCTTATTTTAGACTGCACTTGCCTATTCCTGGGAGTGGAAAGGAAAGGGCGGGTGGTATAAATTTGGTGATCTGAAATACAAAACTCAACCACACGTCTCTTTATACGATCTTTCAAACAAGAGATACCTCGACCTGTTTGCGATGGTCTCTGTCCCTGGAGAGCCATCAAAATCTACTGGTTCGTGAAAAGTCTTTACAAAATGGGCTCAAAATAAAAACTTGGGTTCAGTAATCTGAGCCGAAGCATCACCTAGAACCAATCAAAGCCTAGACACGCAGAATTGGAGAGACTAGAGAGTAAAGAGTGTCAGAAATCGGGAGATTTCCCCCTTGATTTGAATTCCGCTCGAGGCAAGTTCTCTCCTTGGAAATGAAGGTTGTCGCCTTTTCGGAGAACCGAGTCACAATAATTATCTAGACGTTCGCGCAATTTAAGTGAGGTAATGATGGGGAAAGGGGGAAGTAACTCTCACTGTCGGTGTCAGCCATTTTTAGAGTAAGAGGGCGTTCGCAAATAGGATCCCGCTAGCTGTTTTCGGTTGATTCTAAATTGGTTGATACTTAGGTTACTGCTTTCCTTGCTTTCTCTATTTTTCTTTGTTTGTAGAAGAAATAAAATTTCCCGTTTTTTTTTGTGGTTTCTTTGTGAATGGGAAGCAAATTAATAATATCCAATGTTTTAGCGGTGGGGACGTTTTTTTTTAATAGTTAAGATTTCTTTACTATTTTCGTGATTGGACAACAGTACAATAGCATTTTGTTATGATTTCGCAATAGTGGCAATAATAGTATTGGTCTATTTCCTATCCTTTTGAAATTATTTGTATGATAAAAGCAGAGAAGGTCAGTTACTACTACAGTCATGTCGAGATTGTCCGATAAATCAGGGCTATTAATCGTAGTGGATTTTCTAAAAAAAATTAGGATATGGGAAGTGAGGTAGAAAAGGGCGCAATTCATTGCATTTACATTATTATGGATACACACGCGAGTGTTTGTAATAAAGCATAAACCTCCTGATCACATATAAAAAAGAAATTTTGAAGAAAATGATTATTTCTAGTGGTTTAGTAATATCATAACATTTACCTGCGTGTGAAAAAAATCGCCCAATTTTCACACCGTTTTCTCTTAACGGTGAAAATTGAGAGTTGATTTCTTTTGAAATTCTATATAGGCCTATCATATAGTTGAAACTTTCAGATCTGTTGAGATAGTACCTAAAAAATATTTTGATTCTAAAATTATTGTAGCATTTCAGCATGTAGCCATTCCTTTGCATTATTGTTACAAATCAGCTAATAATACTCTACAGCACCAACAGATTGCAAAGGACTAAATTTCTTTGTGAGATAATGTGTAAATCTAGAGAAAAGAACTTTCATGGGAATATTAAGGGAACATCGTAAATGAAATATTTTTGGGGCAGTGAAAAGGGCAGTCTCGCCTTCCAACTTAGGGGACAAAAAATTCATTAATATAGCATTAATTCCACTAGTTGTAAATCAGCATCTCGATGCGTCATCTTTTATAGGCGCAAAGAGCGAGATGTGATTTCAGCAAGCGATGTGTATCGTGATACTGGTAGAGCAATCTGTTGCAGAATAACCCTGTAGCCTATTCAAGAATGTTTTTTTCACAATGGAGCAAAGCACAAAACGTAAACGTGTCTTGGTTCTGTTTTTTTTTTTTTATTCTTATAACACTTCTCGATCCGAATAGAATCACAAGTAGAAAAAAAGGTTGGTTGTTTTTGTTATTGTATTTTTTTCTTCTTAAAATATGACGTTCCTGTCATAACTGTAATGGATAATATGTGGGCCAAGGATTTCAAAAATTAATCTTAAAAATAAAACAGAAAGTAGGAGTTATTTGATTGGGGTAGAGAGAAACTCGTTCAAATTATTTTGTGTCCTAAATCCGTGGGTTTTCCCCCTTCATTATATTGATTCGTTCCAAGTAATGGATCTAGAATAAAAAGCAATATTTTCAGAAGCGGGAGGTAATCTGTGATGACAGAAATAATGTTGGGGAACCACAGACGATCAATCTCGTAACCGGAAGTAAGACCATGCAGAAACCTCTCCCAATTTCAAGCCAAAAATAAAAAAAAGTTAGACCAGTAAAAGCTTTAGACGATGTAAATTTTTTTCCAATTGATTAAATGGTGGCGGTAGCGCTGCTGCTGTTATTGTTGTTGCTATTAATATTAGTAGTAGTAGTAGTAGTAGTAGTAGTAGTAGTAGCAGCAGTAGTAGTAGTAGTAGTAGCAGCAGCAGCAGCAGCAGCAGCAGCAGCA
>RQTK01000370.1:350024-373384 GCA_003991915.1 Elysia chlorotica | reverse complement strand
AGTAGTAGTAGTAGTAGTAGTAGTAGTAGTAGTAGTAGTAGTAGTAGTAGTAGTAGCAGCAGCAGCAGTAGTAGTAGTAGTAGTAGTAGTAGTAGTAGTAGTAGTAGTAGTAGTAGTAGAAGTACAATTGCTTTTTGTTTTTGTTTCTGTGCCAAAACTGTTAAGCCTTCAAAGTTCCTGTGTGTAAATCAAGCCTATTCTCTTTGGGCTCCAGGTTTAACTTTAATGCCTCCTCAAATAAATAAGGAATCTAAAACCTATCCTTTTTTTTTATAGTGCACCATACAAATGCATGTACTTTATTATTAAGTATTGGTCTCAATTCAAGGCGTATCATTGTTTAAAACTGCAAATATGTTATAGACTTTTAGGCTGTACACAATTGCTGCTTCCTTTTTTGTTATAAGAAAAAAACACACACATCACTGTCTCATACACTAAGAAAGAGGGAAAAAACGTGTGCCATTTGATAACATTGTTTATTTTTCACCATGCTGAATCAGCAAAGAATCATTTAAGTAAAATATAAAAATGAAACACTGCCAAATAAAGATAAATTATACCAAGCAAAAGCCCCAAATCCATAATTCAACACATGTATGAGGTGTCATCATACTGGAAAAAAGGTTTTGGCCTAGACATCTATAGTACCACACATTATGTCACATACTTGCAATCAAAGTGTCATTTTTGTTCATATACAGCACTACAACGGTAGTTAAGTATGCAATAATTTAGAACAGGTTATTGCGGTACCTCAATGAGTATTCGTGCAACAAAAGTTCACCCATCTGTCACACTCACAAAAAGAAAACAATCATAGCACATAATACCCAACTTTTGGAAATTAAGAGCTATAAAGCTACACAAGAATATATTTCCAAGAATTAAGACGAATCAATGATTTTCAGAAATCTTTCTTCTTAGCCGTGAATGAGCACGTCTAATACTTGTTATTGATAAGAAGAACTGCAATGTTTGTAATGACGGGTGACTGTTTTATCATAACACAGACGTTTTCCTCTTCCAACTTCTTCAACCTTCCACAACTTTCAGATTAGAAATATATGAATGTTGGAGAACAAAAGGGAAGTTCGATCAAATTAATATACCCACTTTGAAGCATCACAGGCAACAAAAGTAATCCTAAAATTGTATGTACAGAAACATAGAAAGATAAATTATACTTCATGGAAACTTGCAGTATGTGTGTGTAAAACTAATTCTAGTGACTTAATATTTATCCAAGCTCTTCCAGAGTCATGTTTAATAGAATAAGTTACACATACCCTGGCCACAACTAAAGCAAAGGTGGAAACATTGACTTCATTCACAGACCACTTTACAAAAGCTGTATAGAAAACATGTGGGGGGGGAAAAAATGAAAAGAACCCAATGTTTCCCTTAATCTCATACCTAAATCATGATAGGTGAGTGTGGACCTTCGCCAAGTAGAAATGCCTAAACTTACACAGGTTTATTTTCTGCTTTGTATTAACCACCTTATTCATCCTAGAAGTATTGTTTTTTTTAACAATTGACCTCGAAAGCCATTAATATGAAAATGATAGGGTGAGGTATACTGGGAAGCCAAGACTAGGATGTGAGGCAACACTAATGTCCAAGAACATGAACACAAAACGTTATTGGTTAAGTTGTCTATGGAGCTTAAGATTTTGTCAACGCCTGTAGTCTCTTCTCTATGCTGTCCACATTTTTCTGAATAATCGCGTTGTTCTCTGTTATGCTGGCTTGAAGCTGGACAAATAAAAAAAGCAACAAAAGCAGAGTTAAAATAGGTGTTGGGTAGATGGGTGACATTGGTATATTTATTAAGTAAATAACAAGATATAAGAGATAAAGTATGTAAATATGTTATCTTTGAAGAGGAATGACAATAATCTTTCTTGTAAAATCTAACTTCCTTTGATGACAGCTTGATTCACTTTACATTTAGCATTGATATAGGGTTACCATATTTCACACTAGTAGTAAAATTAATGTTATATCTCATTTCTAAAATACTCTAAATTTTAAGTATTTAAATAGTGTCATAAGATATTTTACAACTGAGGGGACAGAAAGTTGCAAGCAAAAACACTTATTTTGTCTATTTTAATAGAGCTGATTTTATTTTAAAAGCGTAACTATATCAAGGTTATCTCAAGTCTACAAACAGTAGAGGTCTGAAACATACAAACTGAAAACATGAGGCTTCAAACTCAATAATCATTGTTACAGAGATCGAATTAAGAAGAATACAGCTATCAATACAGGGCAGCCATCACAATGACTGCTGTTTGTACTGATTTTCAAAGTACTAAATTGTGTAGCCTGTACTGTTTTTTTTTCACAATGAAATATTTTGTCAAAACCTTTGCAACTTCAAATCTTTTTTTTTAATATGGTCCTAACTAAAATCTTAATACATTTCTAAAAAGAAAAGGATGATAATTTTTTTTGAAGATTTGACAATGGTAAAAGTAGGCATTTAGCATGACAATTATATCAAAAATGCACTATGTTCTGACTAGTTTACCTTCTTCTGCATGTCCGTGTGTTCGGCGATACTGGCCTTGACCTCTTGCTGTGCCGTGTCCAGGTAGGTCAGAGCTTGGCTGAACTGAAGAGCTGGACAGTGGAAAGAATGTTAATAAATATTATTTTCTTGCATGCTGTGAGAGTAGGAACCCAAATATAAAGCGACCATTATGATTTTCAGTAAATAACTATAATTATTGCTAGCACTGCAAAAGGGCAAAAAAGGATTTATCCCTCATTTGATCAATTAGTTTAGTTTAACCTTTTCATTCCTAGGGCCATGGCAAATTCACCCCACCTAACTTGGTTTTGGCTGGTCCTCATTAGCTCGGACAGCATCTTTTATCCATGCATCAGTTCTTCTCCACCAAGTCTACTTTGACGGACAACCTTTATTTTTCCTTGAAGATTTTACTCTAGGGCTTGCCTTGTGATGCTGGATACAGGCTTTCGAGGTATGTGGTCTATCCAACCCCATTTATATTTTTCATTTGATCAATAATTAACAAAATTGTACACATATGGCAGTTTTAAAGAGAACTTACTTAAATAGTTCAAAGGAAATATTATACCTGTGGATCTATATATGCCAATACATGCATAGTTTAATAAAAGTGAAGTTAATACATAATGATTGTATATGGTAACACTAAAAAATACTGTATATCCTGATTTTTTAAATTTCTTTTTCAAAAGGATGGGTCACTTTTTTTACAACTAGAAAAGCAGCAATGGAGACTAAAATAACGCTTAAGGCATAAAAAAAAAAACAGATCTTTAAGGGTCTAACCAAAAAGTGATAATGATTGGTCCAGCTCTTACCCTGCTCATGCAGATCTTTAAGGGAGATTAGTCTGTCCACAACTTGGGGTAATGTTTCTGCAGTTGCATTCCCATTTCTTGGCCAGTACTGAGGCTTCAAACTCAATAATCATTGTTACAGAGATCGAATATAGAAGAATACAACTTTCCATTACTGCGGTTTGTACTGATTTTCAGAGAACTGAAATTTTCAGCCTTTCACACTGAAGTATTTTGTCAAAACCTTTGAAATTTTTTTTTTTTTTAAATTATGGTTTTAACTAAAATATGAATATATTCCTAAAATGAAAAGGATGATAAAATTTTCAGAAAATTTGGCAATAGTAAAAGTAGGCATTTAGCAAAACAATAATGTCAAAAATGCACGCTGTTCTGACTAGTTTACCTTCTTCTGCATGTCGGTGTGTTCGGCTATGCTGGCCTTGACCTCTTGCTGTGCCGTGTCCAGGTACGTCAGAGCTTGGCTGAACTGAAGAGCTGGACAGTGGAAATAGTTTAAATAAATATTATTTTCTTGCATGCTGTGAGAGTATGAACCCAAATATAAAGCTACCATTATGATTTTCAGTAAATAATTATAATTGCTAGCACTGCAAAAGGACAAAAATGGATAAATCTCTCATTTGATCAACTAGGTTTGTTTAATCCTCTTGATTTCTTGTAGAACATAGGGCCGCAGCAAATTCCCTCCACCGGATGTGGTTTTACCTGGCCCTCTTCAGCCCGGACAGCAGCTTTTTTCTCTGCGTAGGTGCTTCTCCGCCCAGTCTGCTTCGAATGGCTGATACCTTTCGTTGGGGATTTCACTCCAGGGCTTGCCTTGTGATGCTGGATACAGACTTTCAAAGTGTGTGGCCAATCCAACCCCATTTACATTTTTCATTTGATCAATAATTAACAAAATTGTACACATATGGTAGTTTTAAAGAGAACTTACTTAAATAGTTCAAAGGAAATTTTATACCTGTGGATCTAATGCCAATACATGCAGAATTTAATAAAAGTGAAGTTAACACATAATGATTGTATATGGTAACACTATAATATACTGTATATCCTGATTTTTTTAATTTCTTTTTCAAAAGGATGGGTCACTTTTATTACAACTAGAAAAGCAGCAATGGAGACTAAAATAACGCTTAAGGCATAAAAAAAAACAACAGATCTTTAAGGGTCTAACCAAGAAGTGATAATGATTGGTCCAGCTCTTACCCTGCTCATGCAGATCTTTAAGGGAGATTAGTCTGTCCACAACTTGGGGTAATGTTTCTGCAGTTGCTTCCCATTTCTTGGCCAGGTCGTACAGATCAGCAATCTAGAAGGGAACAACATACTGTTATAGACCTATGTATGATTGTGCAATAGTAGTTACTGCATCGAGAAGCTAGGAGAAAACAGGATGATTAAGTCAAGCGGGTTGTTTAAATCAAACGTCAGCTTTACAGGCTATATTGAGGACAGGCCACAAGGAACAATTTTATGTGCCGCCACACAGGACAATGCCGGGAGACTCCTGTCTTAGCAGGTCACATTATACTGACAGCGACCCAGACCTGCCAACCTAAATTTTGTCGAGTGATATCAACTGCCACTTAGAGCAATTTTTTTTAACTCCGTAGGAAAAAATTGCCGAAAACATGCAACCATGTTGTGAGACTCCTTGACCAACTTAAAACTTTAAAAGAAATTGAATATTATTTCTCTCTCATAAAATACCCGTTTTTTACAAAGATGTAAAGAACAATAAATCAAAATGTATTATCTTGATGGTTATAAAGTTCTAGGGATGATCGTGTGTCCAAGTCAAAAAAAGGTTTGAATGAGTTGTGTAGACAATGAATTTATAAAACTTCAATTGAATAAAGGGCCTCTAAGGGTGGATTACAAATTAAATAAAGTTCATGGGTGCGAAAATTGTGAAACATTTTTTTTTAATAGAAAGATTGAATGCAGGAAAAAAAGATCTTGGATTGAATAGATTCCATAGAGGTACGCCCTACTTGATAAAAGGACACTTATTTTTTATAAACCCTGTTATAGTGGTATCTGTCATTGAGAGCCAAAGAAAATATAGTTAACAATAAAAAAATATTTAAGAGAAAATATTGAACCAGTGAGTAGAAACTGAAGTTATACATCATACTATTATCAACAAGCCATCATTGGGCAAGGACTGCCCATTAGGTGTAATGAATTACGCACAAAAGGTAATGTTGGCAGGTCTGCCGACCCAACCAGTAGGTGCCGCAATCAAAGAGTATTTCAATTAATTTAATTTGACATTAAATTTTGACAGACTGTGGGTTTTGAACCGCAGAACTCCTGATCCGGAGATCAACACTCTACCACTTGAGCGAGTTTTCACCCTGAAAGAGGATGAATGGGCTAGTAAAGTAAGAGGAGTTCAAGAAAAATTCAAAGCAAGGAGGGATGAAGAGGTGTGGAAAGAAATGACAGGCAAGGTATATCACTTGAGTCACTCACATGGATTACAAGTTGACAGGTTGTATAATGTGCAATAACTCAACTTATTGCGCACATTATAAAGTTTGAATACAGCTAAATTTTAAATACCGGGATACATACAGAAAAAGAAGTGAAAAAAGTTCTCTTTAGTTTAAATTATTTCCCCTTTGTGTGATTGGTACTTTTCTATATTAACTTCAAAATAATTTTTTTAAGAAAAGAGTTTGAAAAAAAAAAAAGTTTTAGACTTTCAGCAGAGTTTTAAAAAAGCAATGTGAAGAGTGCAAACCTTCTGCTGCCTGTCCGGGTCCGCTTGGGGTTCCTTGGCTTTCTTGTCTGCCACCTGCTGCATCTTCTGCAGGACAGCATTCAGCCTCGCCTCCACTGTCTCCGTGTTGCTGGCGTCCAGCAGGGATAGCTTCGAGTTGAGCGTTGCCACAGCACCCTGCGTATAACAGACAGAGAGATGATTAGTCAACCGATGCATTTTGTAGGGATAGCTTTGAGTTGAGTGTTGCCACAGCACCCTATGTGTAACAAACAGAGAGGTGATTAGTCAACCGATGCATTTTGCAGAACAGCTTCGAGTTGAGTGTTGCCACAGCACCCTATGTGTAACAAACAGAGAGATGATTAGTCAACCGATGCAGGGATAGCTTCGAGTTGAGCGTTGCCACAGCACCCTATGTGTAACAAACAGAGAGGTGATTAGTCAACCGATGCATTTTGCAGGGACAACTTCGAGTTGAGCGTTGCCACAGCACCCTATGTGTAACAAACAGAGAGATGATTATGACTGATGCATTTTGTGGGGATAGCTTCGAGTTGAGTGTTGCCACAGCACCCTATGTGTAACAAACAGAGAGGTGATTAGTCAACCGATGCATTTTGCAGGGACAACTTCGAGTTGAGCGTTGCCACAGCACCCTATGTGTAACAAACAGAGAGATGATTAGTCAACCGATGCATTTTGCAGGGATAGCTTCGAGTTCAGCGTTGCCACAGCACCCTATGTGTAACAAACAGAGAGATGATTAGTCAACCGATGCATTTTGCAGGGATAGCTTTGAGTTGAGGGTGGCCACAGCACTCTAGACAGGAGAGTAGCAGAACTAAGCACCTACGTATAACAAAAGAGAGATGATTAGTCCAAAAAATCAGCACATTTTAATTTTCACATCAGTGTGACATGTGTTCATTACCTCACAATCATAAATTTGCTAAGAGTGTGAAAAACATTGTATTTTTTGAGAGTGTAACTTCAAAAACAACAGTAATTAAATCTGTCAGTACCATTACCATGGTTAAAATTATAGGCGGAAGGTTAAGACTACATATTTATTTTAATTGGAAT
Source organism: Elysia chlorotica (assembly GCA_003991915.1). Taxonomy (NCBI): domain Eukaryota; kingdom Metazoa; phylum Mollusca; class Gastropoda; family Plakobranchidae; genus Elysia; species Elysia chlorotica. The sequence goes on along the minus strand of RQTK01000370.1, from coordinate 366,201 downwards.
AATGTTCATTGTTAATATTCTATTACTTACAATCAGAGACTTGTTTTCTGTGTCAACGGTCAAGACAGTCTGAAAAATCAAGAGCAAGAAATTCATATCATTTCTTTGTAGAAAAGGGTATAAAAATTCTATGATCCTGTTAAATATTACTTTTTAGTCATTAAACAGTAAAAATAGTGCGTCTTATTTGTGAAGTAATTGCAGAACCTCCTCAACCCCCTCCCCACCACACACACACACAAATTTTTGTCCTTTAACTATTGAATTAAAATGTTAAAAACAGGTATGCAATAAACTACATCTACTAAACATTTGACACTTACCGTTTTATCAAGATTTTTTCCAACAACACTTTCAAGCCTTTCTAATCTTTCCTCAAGTGATGCTACCTAAATGAGGAGAAATAATAAAGAAACATCTAATACAAGCCAACAAGGAAAGGATATGTATAAATAATTAAATTCATATCAAGAAACTAGACATTGCTGAAAACAGATGGATGTCTATATTCCTATGCAACAGAGTTTGTTCAATGACCAATATAACCCAAGCTTTCTCATCGAACATTATCAGATTGAGAAATATAATAATATAACTTCTTATCATCTCTCCACCTGGCAGATTCAAATATATGAAAATTGAACAGACAAGGTGAACATTTTGCAAACATACTTTGGCATTTTTTGTAAACTGCGCCTGCTCTGGCCTGTAATAGAGCTCATACAGGACATGGTCTTTGTCGCCCGCACTTTTGGATTTTCCGTCAGCAGCAGCGCCACCTGGCTTGAAGTTCTCCAGCTCTGTCAACAAACGTCTGGTGGAGAACACAAACATACAGTGTGAGCATATTGGCAATAGACAAATTTGAATTGAGCTGTATTACCAATGGCAGTATATATATAGAATTGAAAACTTTAAATTGAAATAGGTTTATTTCTCTAGTAATTAGTATGTTAGTTTGTTTTGTTGTTTGTTTGCTTAATTTTAAAGATAAAATAGCTTTGTGATTGTTCTTTTATTTTGAACAGATCGTACATCAACATGTAATACAGATCTCTGGACCAACTGATTATCACTTTTGACAATTTGAGAAGGGATACAAAATTCTTTATTTTTTCATAGACAAAAACATTTAAACTCAGATAGGTATTTCTGATGCTTTTTTTTTTTTTTTAATTGTTCAATACAGTATTTATTAATGACATTAAATAAGAAACAATGTTTTTATTATACAGAAAATATAGGATGCATATAACTAATGAAATTAGGGGGTTTGAAAGAGTGCATTTGAGAGTAGAGACTAACTTTTTGAGTGCCCCCTGCGGGTCAGCGAGGTCCAGGCTGGCGTCCGGTCCGAGGACCTTCTCAAGGTGAAGGTCGGCCAACTGGTGCTGCAGGTACTCCAACTGTTTGCTCAGCTCAACGGGGGACCAAGACTCGCCCGCACCTGTGTTCTGTGCAGCCCCCTGGGGGAAAAAATTCAAGGCATTACAAAAATGTATACTATAAGCAAAGTGCAGCTTGGTGAACACAGCAAAAGCTAATTACTCTTCCACAAAAATATGCAATGAAATTGCTTTTTTTTTTAATGAAATATATGCCTTTACCTTAATTTGAATTACCTTTGTAAAACATTTTTTTTTCAATTATAGCTCACATAAATCAAACAATATTTAATTTTATTTCGTAAGCAGAACTGGTAGATCGACCAAAACAATGCAGCAATCACATAAGATACAGCTTGGTTACATCTCGCCTTAGCTAGATCAACATCTAAAACATTTTGTTTTTCTCATAAAAGCTGGCAAACTAGAGCTCATGATTATTCACTGTGTTAGTTAGTTATTGATAAGCTTAGAACAGTTTGGCTAAGATTCCTTGGTTAAAACAGTACAAAAAATTAAGTCAGATCGAACACACCCTAGCAGGAATCAATTTTTGGAAAAGACGGTGAAGACTGGATGAAGACGGACAGATCAGTACTTTCGGAAAAATAAACGATGTCGATTAGATAAAACAGTGGTTGATATAGATAACCTGGATGAGGCAAACTGCAGTGCCAAAATCAATAAACATGTATTATGCAAATTTAATAAACAATGACAACACATTGCATGTTGATAAGCATTGTTCTTTGGGTTTTTTTCAATACTCGCAAAGATGAGTAAATTTCTTTTGTGCTCATATTTTAGTTGCCCAATATAACCGTACATATATTCCATGTTGTTGCATAATGATCAGGAAAAATGTTGTTTGCCATAAGCAGCCGAGTCGTCCTTAAGGGTACAGGTTTCGGAATAAAAGCGTGTTGATTTTCACTTTTAAAACTACGCCAAAATATACTAGGTGTGCCTTAGGAAATAGCTGTTTGACTGGTTGATGGGTTAAGACATAAACTCTCATGAGCCAGTTAAAGAAAAAAAAAATAAGGTTTTTGTCACTAGATCTTGGAATTGTGCAAGTGATGAAGGCCAAATGACACATCGTAACAGGAATGTTTTTTGACAAAAAATGGTGGAGTGGCAAACTTTTCAGCATTTTTGGGAAAAGTGTTTACCGGATATTCGACTCAGATAGAAATATTTCCAGCTCATCTGAACCCAAATTATATTTCCAGATTTCCTGAAGTTTCAAAAAAAAGTGGCATCCCTGTTTATTTCATGACAGCTTATGATCAAAGTTAAAAGAAAACTAATGTATTGTGCAACAACATACAGATGACTGTGTACCTTGATTTTGCCAACCTCTTCTGCCAGTTCTCGCATCTCATGTTGCAGACGCTGAAACTTTTGCTGAGGTGTCTCCTGCTTGAGTCCAGTTTCAGCCTGAAAGGTTTCAAAGGTAGAAAATAGCTGAATGTTTCCAAATTTCTCATTTTCGAAAAACAAGCCAAATTATACATGATTTTTAAAATAACTCATAACAACAAAAACTTTTTGTCCCATAAATGTTTGAGAGTGCTGGAAAAGGAGGAATTGGGGGCCTTTTTTTTTTTTTCAAACCTAGATACACTTTTAATACATACTTTTTTTTAAATCTAAAAATATACTATAACTATTTCCTTATTGACAACTTCAAATCCTGCCATGGGCAACATTTCATTTAGTGCTATTAGTATTACCCATGAAAGTTAACTCTAATACTTAAATCTATATGGAAAAAAATTACAGACTTCGACAAATACTATTTAAATGCAAGACTCACCAGTTCATACTCTGTTTTATCAGCAAAATAGCCAATTGCTCTTGACTTGCCAACACTGTCAGAGAAATCTGAAAAATATTTTTTTTAAATGTTTAGCTTTTTTTTTCAAAATTGACATTTAAGATTTAAAGCTCACTTTGAGGCCTCTTTCCTCGATTATAACTAAGGCCCAAACTCTGATGAGCTTCTAGATAAAAAAAAAAATAAATAAATAAAAATAAAATAAACCTGGAACCTTGGAGAAAACATTTATAACTGTTCAATGAACAGTTCATGTGTGGAAGTATTAGTAGAATCAGTATCATATACTAGAGCCACTATATTTATATCAGTAGTAATGGTAATGAAGAATTTTATGGTAATGGCATATGTATTTGATCATGCCACTATTGCATACAGTTACAATTATCTGACAGCAGCCATATCGAATGCACATAACGTTTTTAGAAAATGATAGCATGTATAAACATTACCTGTTTTTCCAGTAGAAACTGTTTTGCCTTTGAAAACTTTAAAAGCAGCATCTGTGTTGATGTTTATGCGCTCCACATTTTCATTGGTTGGCTCATCCTGGACAAAAGTTGACAAATATAAAAGTGGTAAAAATATCTCAATAAAACGGACAATTTTTCTATATTGAGCCACTTGCGTGGAAATAAATGATTGATGAATTAAATTTATTGTTTTCTAGTTTAGTCTAATTATCCTCACTTGAAAGATTTTAAAAAATTTGCCAACTAAATATTGCATAGTCATTAACCATGGCCTATTAAAACCAAACCAATGGATTTGAAGTCTAGAATCTTTATAGCTTACATAATTTAAAATATTATAAGTAAAAACCCAAATGGAAAAAAAGTACAAAATTATTTTAAAGTAAAGAAACTAACACAAATGAAATACATTTTTAATTGAACTCACTGATTGGTTTTTAAGGTTTTGTTCCGCCTCAGGAAGGTCATTTGACTCAAAAACATCCGGCGAATCAACATCCTAGATAATAATGTTTTTTTTTTAAATAAAAAGAATTTGGCATTGTGGTATTCATTTCAAAGAGGGCGCTTGCCACAAAGATTTATCTAAACCACATAAATGACGTCACAAAGTATAAGACATTAAAAAAAAATTATTTTTTTATTTCACAATCAAACTGTAAAAACAATGTAAAACAAATTTTTTTCTAAAGCAACATAATTAGGCTAACTATTAATAGTCAAAATAAAATTTATTAGGCTTTTCTCAAGACCAGACCTGTTTGCATAAAAGATAACATGTTTTTGCCAAATAAAAATCTTTTAAACGTAAATCAGAAAAATGTACCATGAACTTTGAAACTTTATAAAAAGAAGTTGTAACTAGTCTACTAACTGATTAAATTATAAACAGTCAATAGACTGTTCATAAAATATAGCCTATAGCCTAATCTATAAAAAATCCAGTTTGTGTCAAGATTTGCTTCGAAAAAATATAACCAGTTATTTTTTAGGCCTAAATAATGTTACACACCTATGTACACATTATGATATAACAAATAAAAATTCTAATATGCCTAGGCCTATATCTAGATTATATTGCTAAGAGTTTGAGCCAATAACTGTAGGCCCCTAGATATCATTAGGATAGGTAGGCTACCTAACATAATAATCTTATTACACCGAGAGGTTGCTAAAATTGCCTAAAAATGTCTCTCATATTTGTTGTGTACAGTGCCAACTCGCTGATGAACTAGAATCAGTGTCCACAAAATCTAGATTAGATCTAGATTAGATCTAGGTCTAGATCTAGCTTAGATTCTAATTTAATTAGAAGCCCAGTTCAAGTCTACCGGAGGGGCATAAATGACTCTTAAACTTTTTGCTTAGATATGAAAAACTGATGCAAAGTAATTGCGATAACACGGTCGAAATATTTTCGGAGCTTTTGTGCGATCTGCAAAGTATATATTATATCTATACTAATCGAAAAGAAGGCTTACAATTCCAGGAAGATTAGCATATTTAGGATCAGCCATTTTGAGACCGGAAGTGATACTATGAATCATCAACAAACTATCCCTTAGGCTACTTCTGAGACAAAAGAGGACGTTGTCTATGATTAAATGCCGTCGGACTAGATCTAGATCCCAATACTGAACGCTTAGGTTTATGAAAAAAAATATCACCATTGGTCTCACTCTTTGGCCCATTGACCCAAACACAGACGTAAAGAGACAATGAAGCATCTTGTTACGTAAGCAATGTAGCAACGATTGTTATTTTATTATTGTTAATTTACGCTTTTTTTTGTTTCTTTATGTTTTGTTTAGTTTTAGCATCTTTATTCCTTGTCAGCATAGGGTCGCAGCAACTCCCCACAATTGGACTTGTTTTTGTCTGGTCATCTTCAGATCTACCATGTGGTATCGGCAGCAATTAAGTTTCATCTCTGCGTCGGTGCTTCTCCGCCAAGTCTGCTTCGGCCGACCGACCTCTCTTCTTCCTTGGGGAGTCCACTCCAGGGCTTGCCTTGTTTTGTTCGATACATGCTTCCGAAGTGTTTGGTATATAATACCCAGTCACATTTAGGCCTACGCTTTTTTATCTCTGTTTCAATTTATGGGGGGAGGGTTGCTTCGCCCTGTCCCATATTTCTTTGATTGAGACAACCTCAGGCCACCTAATGTCGAAGGTGTTTCTGTTGGTGAATGGTTGTAGTTTGTGGTGCTAGTCTTGGTCGTACGCTATGTTTCAGATCCATAAAGTAGGATCGACTTTATAATAAGTATTGAAGATCCGGACTTTGTTTCGGATTGATACTAGTGATAGTGCTGTAGACCTCCATGTTGGTTTGACTGTGTTGAAGGTGTATCTGACCCCGTTGATGGGCATCTGATGTCTGTGCCCCTGTTTTTACTAACAAGAGTAGGCCTACCAACGAACTTTGTCAACCTTTTCAATATTTTCGTCATATCGCAATGTATAGGCCTGTTGTTGATTCTCACCTCTTCAGTCTTTCTGATGTGTATCTGAAGTCCAGCTTTCCAAGCTTCTTCTGCCACACGCATAAGTTTCTCTTGTGTGTCCTGTGTAGTCTGCAAAGTCAAGATCCTCCAGCTGCTTTATGAAGGTCCACTGGATACCTGTCCTTCGGCGTGTTTTAGACTCACAACACAGCCAACCACCATAATTAAGATCGTTTGGGAGAGCAAGCTACCCTGGCGGGCGCCAGTTTGCTTATTAAACGATTCCGTCAGATTTCCGTCGTGGATAACTTAACATTAACAAGTAGCGTCTTCGTAGAGTTATTGGGTGATAGTGACAAACTTTGGTGGAAAGCCGTAGTGGTACATTAATCTCCAGGTGATATTTCGGTTGACACTGTCGGGTGCCTTTTGAAAGTCAACAAACACTGTATATACTTATAGGGGGGTCTGCCACTCTAGTGACTGCTCGATGAGGATGCGCATACTGTGTCTACAGCTTCATATCTGTAAATGTTACAAACATCGGTGATCACGGCTCAATTACTTTGTGACTGTGGTAAGTTGTTTTTCTGTTCTGACTGCCTGTATAATTATTTTGTGTGTGGTCTCCCTCTGCTTTTCACTCTCAGCCCAGGTTGAAGATAATACGCGGATGAAAGAAACGGAGCACACTTTAGTTCTCATAAAATAGAGAGATGACGTATCCGACTTTAAATAAACTGTTCGATGACAGCCGGATCAAAGATGCGAGATTCTATTCGTAAAGACGGCTGACCCGTGGACCTGCACTCAGGCTAACTATAAAATATGTCCTCGTATGAATGAATGCTTTTGTTTTGTAATAATATAAAAGAGATACATTTCCATGTCAAGTTCTTTTTTTTTTTTTTTTTGTTGAGTGAGATGTTAATGCGCAAAAAGTGCCACGAGCTGAATTTATTTGACATGGCGCTCTATAAATCATTTGCATTACTATTAGTATTAGGCCTAAATTAAATTTGTTCTAAGAATCAATGATTGTGTCTCTCCAAAATCTATACCTTTAGGAATTTAAAATGTTTTCTCGAAGAGATACGCCAACTCTTTCGTGCTTTGAAAAACACTTACACTAAAGTATTTTTAATATTGTCATGTTTGCAAACTTTTTTGTGTGAATTTTTGGTTTTATTTAATCTGATTTTACAATTAACCAAACTTTCCAACTATTAAAAACTAATGTTAACACTTTAATTAAAACAAAGTTTCATACTTATAGTTCGTGACTTTGTTGAACCAGATAGTTGAGTTGTGTTTTTTTTGCACGTCAGCACAGTAACGGCTTTATTGTGCCCATGGTGCCCAACTCCAAGGCGGCACACTAGCAGCAGAACCAGAGAGCCCCGCATTAACGACTATAGTATATATAGATGCCCATGATGTCCGAAGAGAGTTAATACATTACACTAACACTGTAACAGCTTAACAATCCATTCACCTACAAAATGAGAGATACCCAAGAAAATAAGGTAATCCCAAAAACTTCTATGTCCGAAGAGAGTTAATACATTACACTAACACTGTAACAGCTGAACCAGAGAGCCAAGGGCATAGATACAGTTTGTAGTTGGGATTCTCTATGAATTTCATGTATGGATTTAAGGAATAAAATACATTCATTCTTCGAAAGGGATTTTATGATCCGTCTAAAAAGCACTATTCACTTTTTTGTTTTGTTTTGTACTGCTCAGTAGGCAGTGCATAATAAACACAGGGCCTTGGAAACTCTAGTTACCTAACCTCCCCCAACTTGACCCTTAATTTACTGACCAGTTAATGTTTCACAATGATTTATTGACGTAAGGGGCATAACTCCAATTTTTCAATATGAACAAAGATCAGAGGGTGACAAAAGAAGTTCTAAGTTTTAGACATGCAAAAATTAATTTTTAATGATTTTTGGAATGAAGATTTTGACTTCAGTGAAAGTTTTTATATGGCCTCTTATTTTCTTGCAAGTACCGTTTATATGATGACCTGAAAGAGTGTCTGATGTGACATGAGTAAATTGAATGAACAAAATATCATTAGTTGTCAATATGCAATTTTGTTCTCTTTTTTCCCATGACCCTAGAATCAACTAAGCTTACAGTAGAGTAGTATAATTATCCCCTCCAATAACCTATTTAAGTATTTTTAACTTTTTTAGCACCAAGTCCACAAGACGATATAGATAACACTTGATGTGTGACACCTGCAGTGACATAAGACTAATCATTTTTGAATTGGAAAAATGATATGAAAACTTGCAGTTTTTAATTTCTTTTTGTTTCTAAAACACTCACCAACATCTAATCTAGCCACAGAACAATTTTGCTTATAAACTAGTGCTTACACACGCCTGGGCAAGCGTTCAAAGTAGTACCTATGTAGTATGTAGTTATGTATATACTATTACTAACATACCTCAGTTTTCAGGTCTAAATTAAGAAATAATTGTTTTGAATTTAAAAAGTCATGGCAAAATGCTATCTATGTTAAACTCAATTCCTATTGAAGAAGCTCAAATATTGAATTAGTTATGGGCTCCCGAAAGTGAAATGTTTGAAAATGGCACCTTTTGAATAGACCCCAATATACGGATGTTTTTAAATTTTTCTTGCCATGCTTTTTCCCAAAGAAACTAAATTATGAAAAAAAATTTTTTTAAAAGAAGATTCGATATACTTTCTAACCATACAAGTCACAACTTGGCACCATTATGGTATAGGAAATATTTGAGGAAAAAAAAAGGTAATTTTTTTACGAAGAGACTACAAACTAGACATGTTTTTGCGAATGTGTTATTTGGTGAATTTTTGTGTGTTCATATCAGACACAGAATTAAAAACTTGAAGCTACGAGGACCAGGCAAATTCATAGTCTATTTCACTTTTTTGGAGCGCTTGCAATCTTTTCAGTATATGAGTCTAGTACAAGTAGATTCCATCACCCCTTGTGTTGAGTAGAGTTGGTATAAGGTCCAACATCAGCAGTATATATATATATAATACTATTGATAGGTTGTATTGTGGACGGGTCCCAAGACTGACTTCTGACAATTAGTGCTGCCACACGCGAGACAGTGCGGGAATACCACGACTCCTGTCTCATTCGGCCACTGACACCGACCCAATCAGCAGGGCTCCAACCACGGAAGCCAATGTTCTAACCAATGGCCACTATGCCACCTCACCCCTTACACCTCCCGGATCTACTTCAAAATCACTTTCTCCATTCTCATCTACCAGATTAGATCCATCTTCACCATAATCTTTAAGACTAACGGATTGAGCAGGCTGAGCAAGAAAACGAAAGGCCATTTCGAGATGATCTAAATAGGTAACGAGACCAATATTTAGCAAGCTGCATAATGAAACTGAACATTAGAACTTATTGATCACAAGACACTATTTACGATAGCAACAGCGTTTTAGACAGGCATTTAATTCTTCACTTTCAATATGTATGCCGAGCAAATCTAATATCAAATATGTTAACTTTTGCCAAAAGAGTACTTAGTTAATCGGGTTGGGGTTAGGTTGGTTTAACATCCAACAGCAGCACTATAATTTTTCGAGATGATCTAAATCAGTAACGAGACCAATATTTAGCAAGCTGCATAATGAAACTGAACATTAGAACTTATTGATCATAAGACACTATTTACGATAGCAACAGCGTTTTAGACAGGCATTTAATTCTCCACTTTCAATATGTATGCCAAGCAAATCTAATATCAAATACGTTAACTTTTGCCTAAAGAGTACTTAATTAATCTGGTTGGTCTAACACCCAAAAGCAGCACTACATAGGCTATATTATGGACGGCTTTAGTTAATCAGTGTTTTTGTAAAAATAGGAACTTGGCAAGCACATTATATTTTCTCAAGAGGTAAAGGGCTATAGAAAGAAATTTTCATTGATAACGTGTAAATCTACTAAGTCCAGAGAGAAAATTATTGATAGCTGCTAATCCTTGCACAAAATGTGCAAGCCAAACCCATTTCTTAGCAGGCGTTCCCGTAAAAAAAAAAAATGCTGTCTGAAAGCGTGCCTTTGTTGGCAATGTTTAGATCGGAGCAGACTTTATGAAAAAAAGCCTTACAAATTAATGTATTCTATATAAAAATAATAATTCCTGTCACATATGCATAGAATATTCAATTAAAGCAGTAATAGTGAAGAATACTGTGGCTTTCCGAACCCCTAATGAACTTTGATTTAAACTGACAGACTTGCAAAAAGCTATAAAGCCATGACTCACATTTATTTGTTTTAACATTGGTGAAAATTATCATGTTAGATCTAGCACCCAGCTAAAACATTGTTAAAAACACACCTTGTACTCTCTTTCAAACCCAATAAAAACTCACTGAAAACCATGAAGTTAGGTTTTTTTCAGATTTATTCCTATTCACATGAATTGTTGGTGTAACAATTTATTTTGACTTTGATGTGGACTCTCTGATGGAGTCGCCCTTGCTCCTAGAGTTGGATCGCTTCCTTTCGGCCTTGCGCTCCTTGGCTTCCTTCATTCTCTGTGCAAGCAGCTTGGCGTAGTCTGCAGCCTCGTCCCTTTTCTTCAGGACCCTCTTCTTCTTGAGGGCGTTACGGTGACGTTTACGTTGAAGCACCACAGGAGTCACTAGACGCTGGATCTTGGGGGCCTTGCTCTTAGCCTTTTTGCCTGCACGATACAAAAAGATTTGTAATAAAGAAGAGAAACACTCAAGCAACACCTTTTCAACATAACAAAACTAATTCTGCCAGTAAGAAAAACACATTAACAACACACATACCAGCCTGTTTCTTAACCAGACAGCAGGGAAGGTAAAGAGAAGAAAAGCAAGGAGGAAAGAAAAGGTTTACTATTTGTCTAACGCTGAGTAAATATAATAGAGAATTTACCAGAGAAAAACCGCATTTATCATTTTGATTCACTAAATATCTGACTTTTCAGTACATGTACTGTACAATTATAATGACAACTTAAAGGTTGATAGTAAATTAATTATGAATCCAAGCCCTGCAATCGTTCCCAAACTTTTAAATCCAAGACAAGAAATGGAAACTTGACATGCAAACCTCGAGACAAATGCTAAGTTTATTAGAAGGTAGCAATGGGTTCTCATCCCATCTTAAGTTGAAATAATTATTAATCCATGTAATGACCTTTACTTACGGTACTAAAAATAGTTCCAGTTAAACTTCATGCAGACAAAAAAAAACATAGGGTGCGCACATATAGCTATTGTTATAATTCTGAATAAAGTAAAAGATAGCTACAACAGGTATTAAGGCTCCAGAAGAAATATTCCGTTATAAGCAAGATCCAATTATAAGCAAGTCGAAGAAATTATAAAAAAACCCAATATCTTTTTGCCAGTTATTTAACATGATCTTGATTGCAAACCCTTCAGTGCTCCCTTAAAATATGTATTGCTAAATACAACCAGAGTCCCTACAAATTAATCACGATGAAAGTAAATAAAATTACCAATGTCCATTTCAATCTGTCAATGATACATGTAGTGCAAAAATATAATATTTTTCAAGCTGCTTAGCATTAAGAATCACAAAACATAACCCCTAACCTGCCAACTTATACTGTAAATTTACTGAAAATTTGCATCACTGAATCATGCATTTTCACACTGCGGAAACTCTTCACAGGCGATTATTTTAACCATCTCTGTAATCAGTACTTTCTCTGCGCTCTGCAACCTCTTAAAGGAGAAACCCTAACAGGAATGTAAACACAAAAAAAATTTGTTTTTAAATTACCGTCTTTCTCAGGCAGAGGCCTCCTGACAACATACTGTCTGACATCGTCATCCTTGGTCAGATTGAACAGTTTCCTGATTTTGCTGGCTCTCTTGGGTCCAAGGCGACGGGGAATGGTCTTGTCAGTAAGGCCAGGAATATCTTGTTCTCCTGGGAATTAAAAAATAAAGGTAAAATAAATCACTTGATAAATTTGACTCAGGAGTATTGTCAAAATCTACTTAACATATCTGCCAACTTTTGAGAAAGCAAATTTATACAGATTTTTAGTGCCATATGTCACTGAAAACATCATCGATGGCCAAGCTGATTAGTTTCAGCTCTCACCAATTCTGTAAGGGTCAAAAGGCCACTTTGGGTTGTTTTTTTTAAGAGGGTCATCAGGGAGAGGGAACGAAAGAGGGATAAAAAATGCAATGATGCACAGCTCGTTGGGAGAAAGAGTTTGTGTGTGTGTGAATCGACCCCTGTGCCTAGCTATACAAAAACAATATGAAATCTGCCTGATCATGCGAGAGCAACTGTGAGGGAATCAACATTTTACATCGAAAATGGTTAAAGTAAAATCACACAAAATCAATTCAACCAAATGTAACACATAACTATCCATTTTTTGTTTTGCTTTATCTTTTTATTCTGTGACTTTAAAAATTCATAACTTGGCTTATAAAAATAGAACAAGGTTGTTTTTTTTATTTTTATACTTCCATTGAATGATGATGAGGAAAGTTTCACAAGGGACATTCTTTATGCTTTTGGCGCATTTTCTCTAAGTATACCCTTTTTTTCTGTTTAGGAGACTTGTAACATACTTCAAGTGTTCTTGCATCGCTCCTATAAAAAAAATAGTTGGCAGACATTTCTATTTTCTAAAATAACCTAGTATTCAGGGAGTAGATTGTTCACAAGGTCCCAGTAGTGAATGGTTAAAGCAGCCTACTAACTTACAACATGAAATAAAACAGTTCAACAAAACTCACCTTTTTTGATGATGACAAGGGACAACACACTGAGTTGAGCATCCACAATGCAGCCTCTGACTGACTTGCGTTTGCGCTCTCCAGTGCGACGGGGACGGAAGCAAGAGTGTCCTTTGGCCAGAAGCAGCCTGACACGGCCAGCTGTTAGAACGCCCTGTTTCATTGGGAAGCCCTGCTTGTCGTTGCCTCCACTGATGCGTACAACATAGCCCTGAGGAGACAGAAGAGTTTGTATTTACTGGGCACCAAAAGAGTAATGGCTATAATGTCATTTTTTTTATTGTGCAGATGCAAAGAAATCTAATGTAAAATTGTTCCTAAATGGACTACAACACCTGAAAATTTTGCTTGTGCAAAGAAACCTGAAACCGTATGAAATATTTATCGCTTTAAAAAAAAGTCAAATTACAAGAGCTTTAAAGAAAACCTATAGCTAATACTTGAAAAGAAAATTCAAAACCCTTTTAAATTAAATACATCACTAGCAATATTGAATAATCACCTTCCATTCATCACCAAGGGAATCAGCAGTCATCTCAGCAGAGATGCGCTTGTCATAGAAAGGTCGCAATTTTTTCTCATCATCGACCTCAATCAACTTCTGGCAGCCAGTGGCTGGGAAGCTTACGTTCAGCTAAAGGAAGAAAAACAAAAACAAATTTTAAGGGGGTGGTAAAAGGCATTGTACTGGAAACCTAAAATATATCAACCTAAAGAAGGAATCCGGTTTTTCCTTCCAGCACAGTGTATAAATGGTTTTTAAATGTGGTAACTTTTAGTTTTAGGTTCAACAAGACTCTTAAATTTGAATGATTACGTCCAAAAATCTGAATTTGTTCTAAAAAATCGAAACAATGCGCAGTGTTCTGCTAAAAATAGTCTTCAACAAGCGATTTTGCTCATACTGATCTAAAATTGTAAGAAGCAAAAGAGAAATGCATTTACTAGTATGAAAACAGCTCTGATTGGTTAAATTCTAGCCCTGTAGAGACAAGGTTCCCGAAGAAAATTTTTGTGAGAACTGCAAACAGGCCACTGTGGGAGAATTCTGACTGTCAATTTGTACCCAAGTTTGAGGTAACCCAATTAAGTTTGATTAACTGACCTGGTGTATTGGACTAACTCCTTTGAGTAATTGTTTTTCTCCCCGTAGAAATTTGAGTTGATATGAAATATATTACGATGACACCCACACCACAAGAGGAGGAAGACACATGAAATGAAAAGGGCATGCCTACATAGTTATAGAAGAGAATTATGGGTGTAAATCATTAAATGGGTCGATTTTCATGTACTTCCTACACAGTAACCCCGGCACTCCTTGAGTTTTGTGGTCCCTAGCCTGTGGGCGATCAAATGGGTGGGCGGCCAGAATTCGATTATTAAAATGGAATAAAATACCAGCTGCACTCCCTGTTTTTTTTTCTTGTTTTCTTTTTCTATTAAAATTGATCACAATACCTGCCAGCTGTACTCCCTGTCTTTTTTTTATTTTATTTTTTTATTGTAATGGAATGTTTTGTTTGATTCAAAGAGACAAGACGCAATTTTATTGTATTCAATTGTTTATTTGAACACTAGTAAAATGCGGGTGGGGAAGGGGGGTGGTGACAACATACACAAGCACATAATAAAGGCCAGATTGATATGTTAAGCAATTGAAACTTTAAATCTCTATAGATCTCTGTCTCTCATACTCGCTTGATCTGTCTGTCTTACTGTCTCTCTCTTTATCTTTCTCCCTCCCTCTCTCTCTTCTCTCTTCACAGTTTGACTGACTCCCATGTAATCGAATCCTACCCACCCACCCCTCGAATCCTGCCCACCAAGCCATTTGATCGCCCACAGGCTAGGGACCACAAAACTCAAGGAGTGCCGTAACCCCAAATTTAGCAAATATAATAACTTGCAGCCACTAGAACAGGACTCACTGTTACAGTTTAGTGGTAAAAGTTGCTTTAGACGTAGGCCTATCCTAAGGCAGATGATGATCCACTCAAGACAAAAGACTCCAAGACTGACTAGATCTACAGCCCTTGAAAAGAGTTTCACTTTCACACTGTCTTTAGGCTTTAGAAGGCATCTAGGCAAGCCTATCCCCCATTCACAATCATTACACACTTAAACCTGTGTGTACAGTTTTTACCGAAGAGAGGTAGGCTATGTAGATGAAGATTATGATTTTAGGTATAAAAATCCACAAGCTTTGAAACTAAATTGACAATTTTAAATCTGTGATACTGATGCTATGACCTATGTAACACCTTTGAACCAAGGCGATACAAGTGCCCTATCAGTCAGAGCCTGCAGCTTAGGACCACACTCCCAGGAATTTAAAATTTCCACACCCCTACTTGGTCCATGTCAGTAGAGCTAATTTTTATCTAAATTTTGGCATAAGCTATCACGTCGTCTATAACTGTTAGACCCTACACTACAAGATCCTGAATTAAGCTAGAATCTAGATCTAATCAAGAACTAGAATCTAGATCTAGATCTAGATGAAAATGGTTCTAGATTTCTAGATTGGTGGATGTTTGGACCCATCCATACGTCTAAGAAGAATCTACACATACACATTATTCTTCTAGAATTAATTTTTAGATGCATGTGAATCCAGATCTAGACTAAAATTTAGCTGAAAATCCAAAAAGAAAGTAGACCTAGGATCTTCCATTTCCAATAAGGACTGCTTTCAATCGCGAAATATTGCATTTGTCTAACATCATCGGTGTGTATAAAACTGACATTATCTCATGATGTATATAGACATTCTTAAAGAAAGGTTTTAAGACGTTTAGAGTTCAAATAAATATATTTTTCAAGACAATTTATTACCTTCATGATTAGTGTATGTCGGGTTCTCACAACAACCCTTTCTAAAAAGGAAGTTGAGTTGTTGTTTTTGTTTGATTCAGTCAACTTCCTCTATAACCTGGAAGTTACCTTAGTAATAACGAAACAAAATTGTACGACAAGTAGAAGCATAGAGCATCGGACCTGATACATGTAAATCAAACTGGTGGATTTCATTTATCTTGTCTTAACTTTAAATGTGTTCGTATCGTAACGGAGACTATTATCGATGCGTTAACAATGTAGACAAAGCCATATTCTTGGGTTTTGTGTAGAGTTTCTTTCCTGGGTTGTTTTTTTTTAGTAGTAGTAGTAGTAGTAGTAGTAGTAGTAGTAGTAGTAGTAGTAGTAGTAGTAGTAGTAGTAGTAGTAG
>RQTK01000370.1:263623-345117 GCA_003991915.1 Elysia chlorotica | reverse complement strand
CAGACAGGCAGGCAGGCAGACAGACAGACAGACAGACAGACAGACAGACAGACAGACAGACAGAGAAACAGAGAGACATAGATGATAGAGAGTCAAGCAGCCATAAAGACAGAAGAAAGGCAGACAGCAGGAGACACAGACAGACAATCAGAGCGCCCTCTCCACTGTCTCCGCGAGTGATCCCCCACGAACCGACTTGGGAGCCCAGGGTGAAGGGAGAGCACCGGTGCTCCGAGGTCGCCAGGTCGTGGTAGCATCGCGTGACCAGGCCCAGCTCCACCGTCTGCTCGGACCCGTAGCGGCCCACCCGCCAGGCAGGACTAGCCAGACCCACCGCGGACACCAAGAACAGGGCGAACAGGGCGAGGCCCGTCCACATGTACACCCGTTCATTCAGCCCGTCCGCCATCTTCAGACTCGGCAAGCTGTCTGTTTAAGTATAATATCACTTTGGGTTAGTAAACAATGGGGGAAAATCGACAATAAATACATGTACTTAGCCTTTTCAACCTTGTAACCGAAAGTTTGGTTTGGATTGGAATGTGTCAGGAAAAAGATGACTGTTTCGCAGACAGGTCCCAAGGCTAAGTTTGACAATCTTAAATGCTACCGTACAGAGCAAAGGCAGTGATAGCAGGACCTATGTCCCACCGGTACATTATAGTTGAATTGACTCAGTCCTAACCAGTGGGGAACAAGGTGGTCTAAGTAATTGCGGTTTTTTTCTGTCGTATTGAGAGTGAAACATATCATTGGCTTCAACTTCTCATATGATCATCCTCGCAACAAGACGAGCAAGTGTATGGGTAGAATGCACAAACATGGCGTAGCTTGCGTCTCATCGTAAGATTTCTTATTCTTATATTGTTATGACGAAACGTAAGCTACGTACAACCCCGCAGTACCTTACGACTCGCTATTACAATAAATAAGAATAGGAAGGCTCATGACGAATCGCAAGCTACCACGACGTTGTATTTACGGCACTACGAACACAGTAACCCAACAAATTTTTAAAATAACATTTGGGATTTTTTTAAATAAAAAAGGAAGTTGTGTTGGGGATGCTAAAACACATTCGTGGTTTTCATTTCTTGTAAGAACACATTTCGATTTAATACGTTATAATGTTCTCAAAGATACTAACGATAAGCACGAATTGTACTGTTGCTTATTTTACTCAAAGTGACGGTCCCCTCCCCTCCCATCCCCTTAAGATTAAATAAGAAAATACCTACATAAAAGTTAAAACACATTTTGCGTCGTCCTCGTAAATGGTCAAAATCAATATCGCAAACCTTAATTCGCATTTTGAATGATGTTTTAAAACTAATAGATTTGTTTTCGTTCTCCGAAATCACGCCTTTCCTTTTAGGAATAAACTCTATCAGATGCATTACAAAACTTGGCTGCTGTTTGACAAATAAAACAATAAAAAAAACTACTACGTGAATAATATTACCACGCGAAAACCTATTGGCAACAGTTGAAACTTCTTATCTGATTTAGGATTATAAAGAAAATCGTTCATTTCTAAAAACTGATCTGCAGCCCTCACCAACTCTGCAATGCACACTGATAAGTTTCAGGCTTTCACATCCGAAGAATCCTATTCAGAGACGTGGGCAGATGGAGGTTAAACCGCGGACCTCCATGTATAAAGCCACAGCTCTAACCGACTGAGCCACAACCATGCTCTTCCCACACCAGCCAGTCAACCAACGCATAAAGGGTGCTGATGGAAGTTCCAGTCAACACTAATCATGTAGTTTGTATCGCTCTGAGCGGAGTCCCTTATCTGGCGATGTGGGCCACCAGTTCCCCGACTGGCTGGATGATTACATGCTGTGCGATTATGGGACCCGTTATGAAAACGATGACGGTGGATAAAGGAAACTGCCCCGGCGTCCACTCATATTTCTATCATAGACCTACAGAGCCAACGAGAAACGGGAAATCCCCCATGTCAAAGGGGCGTCATTACGTCACACGGTATTTTCGTGTAGATCGCAGAGTCTGTGTTGGCTGCCTGACGCCCATACAATTCAGGGGCACGGCTCCACGGAACTTTGGCAAGGCCCTTTATCAACTCAGTGTATCGGTAGGTAACTCTCTTTCTCTCTCTCTCTCTCTCTCTCTCTCTCTCTCTCTTTCTCTTTGTCCATCTCTCTTCCTCTCTGTCTCTGTCTCTGTATCTCTCTCTCCCTCTCTTTTTCTCTCTGTCTCTGTCTCTCGCTCTTTCTCCACATCTCCCTCCCTCCCTTCCTCTTTCTGTCTTCCTAAGCCTTCTCTATTTCTCTCCCCATTCGCCTTTCTCTCCTCTGATGACTAAGTACAAGCCATTAACTATCAAGGCTTGACGTCAGGGCACTATATATCGAAAAAGTTTAACAGAACATCATAATAGCTACATAGAGGGGACTTAACTATGAGCACTTATATACATCACAAGATAATAAGTACATGTATGTATATAAATAAATAAAATAGTAGAATATTTAAAAGCCCACGCCGAATCTAATACATAATTTAAAAAAAAAACAACAACAAAAAAAAAACCAACGGCGAAGTCATTAAAGTTAGGCATATAAATTTAGTTGTTAAAATAATACTATCCTTAACAAAGGTGGAGAGTAAATGAAGGTTTTCATACGTTTGACAGAAGGCCCGTGGTTTTTTTAAAAGCTTTGTTTGTGTGTGTGTATGTATGTGTGTGTGTGTGTGTGTGTGTGTTATTGAGGTGGCAAAGATTAGCTGCGAGGAACTTCAGTAGAATTCAATTAGCCCTTTCTAGGAACTTTTCTCTTCATTTGAAGGGGGGTGGGGTGATATACTACTTAAATACTTTGACTATCGCTATTCTTTCTTTAAAACAAAATGTGTAAAGTTAGTCATAATCTATAACAATGATTTAGAGTTTGACAACACTGCAAAATGGCGAGCTCTTAGGGGAAAAATAAATATTATAAACCCATCAGCCAATTACAATTACGCACGGGGTTTCGTCGCGCACCCGAATTATGCAGGACAGAACAAGAAGGGAAGTAGAATTTAATGAACAACAAAACAAAACTGTAACATTACCGGTAAGCTATTTCGGTGTTTCAAATACGGAGACAGACTCTAAATAAGTCTGCATAGTTATAACAACTAGATTAGATCGAGATAATAGATCTGCGTTTTCATATTCCCTTAGCTTAATAAAAAAAAATTTTGGGCGAACTCAGCTTTTTTTGTAAGTTGCAAAGTGACAGATTATTATTGAATACAAATTGAGTTATGGTAGACAAACTTGAATGTAGAGCTAGATTCTAGATCTAGATCTAGATCTAGAATCTAGTTCTATGTCTTATGAAATAGACAAGGTGCACACACACCAAATAGAGAAAAAGAGAAAATATTGACCGATCAGCTACCCCAACACTCATCACATCAAAATACAGTCCTGATGAATCAAAGATGAAGACTACTGGAAGCCTATGCCCTAAAATTATTAACATAATACTTTCCCACTAATTTTCATTTTAAACATTTTTTTCTTAATAATGGCCTTGTAAATTTGTTCCTTATTACTTTAATTTCCTAATAACTGCCTTGCGAATTTGTTTCTTTACTATTTACATTTGCCATTAACTGCATTGTGAATTACATACATATTATTTATATATAATCTTTTCACTACATGCATTCCTTCAAAACTGCCTTGTGACTTCGTTTTTCTTTTGCATTACATTGTGTCCACAGAGCGTGCGTCCAGCAAGTGACAATGGCCAACATATGGTGCTTGTATCGCGCCATCACGACCTGTGCGATGCTTATCCTCACCGTACGTGATAATTATCAAACTTCACTTTTGACGGTCCAAATAGTACATCAGATATGGTGGTGGTGGCTTTGTTTTAGATCGGCGTTCTTCAGATGGACTACATGTATTTAAGATGTTAAGTCCGCCTTTTTTTGGTCTGAAGATGGAATTAACAAATACAAATCATTTACAAAGATGCATCTCACACAGTATAGTCTAGATTCTCTGGCAATATCTTTATGATTTATGAACATGTTCTTTATTTCTTTGTTACAGGTAACCAACTGTTATCTTAAATTGTCATTGTTGTTTTCACTAAGACTCGTTTAATCAAATAAAGTCTTATTCGAAATTTAACACAGAGTGTTGTCCCACTCATTTAGATATCGTCCTTAGTTTTGCTGGACCATTTTTTCCCAAATCCCCAACAGTCCCGCCCCCTAAAAAACAAAAACAAAAACAAAACAAGGCAATTATGATTTTTAATCTAGTATTATGTATTCAACCAAGCTTGCACTCTAAGTTTATCATAATGGCATGATAGAGCTTTGATAACGTTCAGCTTCATCTTTTATTATTGTTTTTTTGTTTTTTTTTAATTTTGTCCCTGTAATATCTACTAAAATAGAATATGATTATGTGTGTGGCAGACTTCTCTGGCTGTGAACTATCTTGTCACAACTCAAAATAATCACATGTAAACCGAGGTACCGTACTTTAGGTTTTTAAAAATCTGAATAATTTTGTGCAGTACTCACCGTTTGAATTTCAGAGCCGATGACACTGAATCGGAAGCATGATTTGACACAGGCCTGAAAAAAGCTCACGGTCTTCTTTTTCTTTTGTAATGGATCCAGGCTAGATCTATACTTTCAAAATACAATATTATTTACATTGTATTGATTCATCATCTTGGAGAGCCGTGCCTGTTGTTTTGGTGAGCATGTCTCTCGCATTTCACAATGAAGTCGATCCCTTTGCTTCCACTGATCCACCTCTCTAGCCCGTCCCATATCTTTTCTCTTTGTCTTTCTCTCGCTCTCGTTCCGTTCACTTTACCAGTTGTAATAACATGTTTTAAACTATGCCTGCGCATGGCATGACCAACGAATGGTTCTTGTTGTCTCCTGATTGTATTGGGGAGATTAAATCCCATGCCTGCTTCTCTTAACTAGGACACTTTCGTTTGCTGTTCTATTCATAACGACCTACGTTGTTTTTTAACAGACCTTGGGGTTTTGCCTCATCGTCGTAGACGTGGTTCTGAACCCCCGTACTGACGAAGTGATGGAGCAACGTGAGCATGTCTCCGAGTGGAACGAAGAAATCTTGCAGGCAACAAACATCCCCGCCAGTACAAATTCTACAGATGCAAACGGAACGTCTCCAAACCTAAATCTGAAGTGGCATCCTATTCCAGTTGAAGTATGCTAACCTTTTCCAATACTGACATCACTATTAATTTAGTAACAAATTTATGTTTTTGGCTTTCCAAGTTTCTTTCGTACATAAAGCAATGTTAGATATATAAAATGTATTTATTTTTTAAACATTTTTGCCAATTCAGGAGATTTTTGGGCAACTAACATATGTGACATGTCACACTGCACACTCTTCCAGATGATCAAAGAAACGATACTTGATATAAAACAAGACAATGTGCTATGTTCCCAACGCGTACTCTATAATCCACTTACTGAAGCCCTAGTAAGTTAACTTAATGCTAGAAAAAAGAAAAAAAATAATATATATGCACTCCTAAAACTTCCACCTCGCTCTTGCACTTTTGGCCTTTGCCGATACACACTGAGCAATGTATATTTCTGAACGTAAATTATGAGATGTGATTGGAAATCGTCCACATTCGCTCACGCGACTATCGTATTTTCTTCTCCCCGCCATCCAATATGAACTAACTAGACGTATAACTTTGAAGGCGAGTTATACTCTTGGAAGGTGGATATGCATGTCAGCTTGATCACAATCGGAATCTTCACCATCCTCTTCTCATTGCTGGGACTGCTGGCGACTTACCTGACCACACCTTTCTCCATCATCCTGGTAGGCAAACACCTGACCACACCTTGCCGCTATGCCCCACCGTCCTGGTAGGTCAAACAATTCTGAGGCTGATGACTCGTCGCTTCTTCATAATTGAATTTTACTCTCGCATTGCTTTGTCAGCCTAACGATAGAGCTACATTAAATCACATTAAAGCATTTTTTTTTAAAAGTAAGAACGAAGCAAGCTTGAGATACACTGAAAGTAATATTTGTATACAGTTGTACCACAGTACAACGTATTTTTTTCTGTATTACAAAATTTACATGTTGAATATTACGTCAAAACCGGGAGAACCAGTATCTCGAAAGGCTTTAAACATTATCATCGTATTGGTCTATGACTGTGGTTGTGGTTTACCGTAGGCTCTGAACTTTTTTAGAAGACGTACGCTGTACATTAGCTTAAGTTAGCCTACCAAGCAATGGGGCCCGTAATCCGCTCAGGAGAACTAAACGCTGAACGAATTCTTTATGTAGTTTGTAAAGAGGACGTAGAGCGCGCAAACGGAAAATGTTAGTTGTTACAACAATTTATGTCATGATGTCTCTACTTCTTAAACAAGACTCATGTTTTCTTATATAGTTCTAACCATTTTGAAATACGTTTTGGTGAAGTGAGATTCCTAACAGGGTGGTGATAATATTTGATGACAGGTTTTCTTTGTTCCAACAGTTTGTAGCGCCCATGACGGTCTTTCTCGTTGTCCAGTATCTCTTCATGGGGTGGTGATAATATTTGATGACAGGTTTTCTTTGTTCCAACAGTTTGTAGCGCCCATGACGGTCTTTCTCGTTGTCCAGTATCTCTTCATGATCACCAATCTATCAACATCATCCTTGGTAAGACAATTCAACATTTGACTACGTTGTACTTTTGCTAATATACTTGTTGTAAATAATTATATATTTTTTCTTCCAAATCAAATTTGTTTTTCATTCCTTTAGACATAGTTAGCTGTTCTCACCATTTTTTATATTACTATTACTTTTTTTATTTATTAAATTATTATTATTATTATTATTATTATTAATATTAATAGTAATATTATTATTATTGTTGTTGTTGTTGTTGTTTTTGTAATATGTACGGTAAAAGAATACGTGTAAAGGCCTTTAGGCTACTTAACCTCCACAAGGGCTAAACCGTTATCACATTGTTGGTTTACTGATGTAGCTATACTTTACTTTAACCAAACCGACAGACATATGATTAGGTTTCGTTTCAAGTAGACCACAGTTATCTGCGTGTAGCGTCAAATATTTCTGAACAATAACACTTTTCAGCGCCACAACATTCCGATACTGTTAACTGCATTACATTATTAGTACATGTACATGCAAAAAGATCGATCCTCGAATGCACTGGCGCATCTTACTAGTTAATCATTACATCAGCTCGCCAAGCTAAAAAGTTGGTAATCAAATGAAGACATTTGAAGGAAGTGATGCTATTAGTAGAAAAAAAATTAATACACCCGAAAAACCATAAAGTAGACCTATCTAAACATAAGTTCGATCTTGTATGATGACGTGAATAAATGTGACCGGCTGAGACCACGTCCTGTGGTATCGCCGCTCTGTCTCAAAGTGGCAACAAATAACATTATCAGATGGAAGTGTCAGGACCCTTCCGCGATACAACCATAGTTGCTGACCATGAGCGATGTGAAACCAACAAACCATTGAACCAACATGAGACACCTTTTCAAGCAGAGAGATAATAGATAATCAGAGATGCTTAGAGAGGCAAGACATTGTACCGTACACAAATAATCGGAACATCAAGTGTATAATGCCCTGTCGCATATCTACCATACTGAAGGTTATACCATAGAATATTGTACAACCAAGGTGACGAAATGCTGCACATATAAATGAACACTATTCCATAATTATAATCAATTTGTTTCATTACAATGCGTCAATACCTTAAAAAACTCAAACCCTAAAATTAAACGATATGTATTTCAATGAAGAGTCAACCTTGCGTCGTATCCATGTCGACTTCTGCTGCACTTCCATTGTTTTTAAATAGGCATAGAGATATTTTAATAAAACGCTCTTGTTACTTTATTATTAGAGGAGAAGCCTAGGCTCTTAAAAAAACTAAGGTTCAAGAATTTTTTAGGTCTTACCTTTATTTTCTCTTTCGGCTTCTATGCACTGTCGGTGTCCTTAAAATTATACAATTCTGCTAGAGTCTCAAGTGTCGTTAAAGTACAATGTATAACACAGGGTCTCACGTATTGAAAAGTTCTTATTGTTTACCCTTTAGATCTTGTGACAACATTAATAATCAGTAATGACCCTTTTACATTTAGGATAATACGATATCATCATATCCCTTATGTTAATTGTTATATAGAAATCAGCGTTACTTATTTTTTGCTTCTTGTGATAACAATAACATTCATCGTCGAAATGTTTAACGAGTAAGGTAATAAGAGTCTTTATCATCAAATCCCTTGTATCAAAAGAATTTTTCCTTTACCTCTTCTGTAAAAGTACTTTTAGTACTAATCGATGTAAATAAGGACATAAGATAAAAGCAAAACCATCACACGCCTTGCCCAAACCGAAAGTGCGCAATGCATTTTAATGTGTATGAACACGGTCTCGCCCCACTGATCAGCGAGTGATGGACATGAAAAGCAGACTGAGGAAAGACTTACACCAACAATACGAGATAGGCGCCAAGGCGGAGAAGCATTTCACCTACACCTTAAACTCCATCATGCTTGGTGTGAGTATGGTCTATCATCCTTGGTGTGATATAGTCTGCCAATCGTGGTGTAAGTGTGGTCTGTCAATGTCATGCTTGGTGTGAGTATGGCCTGTCATGCTTGGTGTGAGTATGGTCTGTCATGCTTGGTGTAAGTATGGTCTGTCATGCTTGGTGTAAGTATGGTCTGTCATGCTTGGTGTGAGTATGGCCTGTCATGCTTGGTGTAAGTATGGTCTGTCGTGCTGTCATGCTTGGTGTTAGTATTGTCTGTCATGCTTGGTGTTAGTATTGTCTGTCATGCTTGGTGTGAGTATGGTCTGTTATGCTTGGTGTAGTATGGTAGTCTGTCATGCTTGGTGTAAGTATGGTCTGTCATGCTTGGTGTGAGTATGGTCTGTCATGCTTGGTGTGAGTATGGTCTGTCATGCTTGGTGTAAGTATGGTCTGTCATGCTTGGTGTTAGTATGGTCTGTCATGCTTGGTGTGAGTATGGTCTGTCATGCTTGGTGTGAGTATGGTCTGTGAATATCATGCTTGGTGTTAGAATGCCTGGTAAATGTCATGTTGTAATGAGTATGGTCTGTCATGCTTGGTGTAAGTATGGTCTGTAATGCTTGGTGTGAGTATGGTCTGTCATGCTTGGTGTAAGTATGGTCTGTCATGCTTGGTGTGAGTATGGTCTGTCATGCTTGGTGTGAGTATGGTCTGTCATGCTTGGTGTGAGTATGGTCTGTCATGCTTGGTGTAAGTATGTCTTGTCACGCTTGTTGTGAGTATGGCCTGTGAATATCGTGCTTGATGTTAGAATGCCCGGTCAATATTATGTTTAATTGTAGTATTGCCGTCATGCTTAGTGTAAGAATGGCATGTTTGGGATGGATATGGCTTGTGATAGTCATGTTTGGTGTAAGTTTGGCCTTTTAAAGTTTTATACCTGATGTAAGTATTAGTTGCATGCTTGGTGTGAGTGTTTTTTCGTTATGCTTGGTGTTGGTGACCTTTTGGTGTGGCCTATTAATGTCATGCTTGGTGTGAATATGGATTGTCATGTTTGGTATGAGTTGGGCCTGGCCATGGTGTCCTTGCTAGGAATGGTAGAGGTATATTAACTTTTTCTTGAGCTAAATATGAGTAGCTACAATTATACTTTTGCTTTGAACTAGAAGTTGGAGCTTATTAAAACCTTAATAAAAATCGATTACATTACCGTTTGCTTTTGAAATGTTAAATCTTTTAACAAAACCCATTCAACCTCAACGCAGCTACAAAGTACTGCTGCCTCCTTCTTCATGGTCTTAGGCAAAAGAGCGGAGGCTACGGTATTAAATAACAACAAAACAAAATACAACTTGACCATTAGTTGCTCAGCAGTTTTATACCTGTCTATTATTATAAAGTCATAAACTTACGTCCTGTATTTTTTTTTAAAAGAATCCTGAATGGTAGAATTGAACCTCGTCTTCCTTGCAAAATGGATATTGTACTGCGCTTTATAGACCACGTTGTTTTACACTTTGATCGGTTTCCCATGATTTTTTGTGGCTTAGAAATGGCGCTTCAGCCGGGACTCTATAATTCTGTTTTCCTCCGCATTGCGACTAGTGGAACTGCTGTGGCGTGGTCGGGCCGGTAGATTTCCTGTCGATGAACGACATGACCTACAGGTGGTCGCACACCGCGCAGGGGAACGACTCAGACGAAGACGTCGAAGAACAGCGGGTGCTCAGATTCCCCCCGGCGTGCTGCAGGCGCGAGATTCGCAAGCAAGGATTCCACGCGTTGCTGGACTGCGCCGCTTCCGGTGATCCCAAGCTCATATATAACAAGGTCTGTATCCCTTAGTTTCCTTTAGAACGGATATTATTTCTGTAGATATATACAAACTGGTTATTTGGGAATTCCAAGAAAGTAAGAACACTGACATTTAGGTCTACCTATGTCTACAAGTACAACTACAAGTCACCTTGCATATTATTTTTCTAATTTATCGTGCGTGGTGCATATAGCCTACTAGTACTAATTAACTAATACAATAATATCGACAGACACTCTTATGGTTTTACTCTGATTAGCACAGTGTCTTGCTTTTAACACAAGTTTCATTGACACCATTGAAAGGCACTGGAAGCCGGCGACGCTAAGAGAATCCAACTTTTTTTGAACGTCAAAACAAAATTCATTCATTTACACAGTTATACCAATGCTGAAGCTAAACTTGATACTTTTGTATCGAATTTTAAATTAACTAGCTAGATTCTTTTGATATACCACCTCACTACACAGTACATGTATGATGTACATCATGCATGTACATATACATAAACAGAATGATGCCTTCGTTCATACTTAATGCCAGTCGACATTGTGTGACGTTACAATGCGTAGCACGGCGTTAAGCTGTGCGAATAGAATTCCAAATTAAGCGATGAGGTATTAATAGTTCTTGCAATTGTCGTTGCAGGGCTGTTTCTCAGAGTTGTACGAGCGCTTTCTCCAGGAGCACGGGGAGTATTTAGTCTTCGTGTTCAAGTCCATGTTCGGATTCGAGGTAATCCGTTAACTGTACGAGTGAGCTAACTTATTCAATTGTCATACATGTATTAGTCTATATTAATTATGTATTATTGGTTAACAGCCCGTTCTTTGGACGGAAATATCATTTGGTGAAATAGTGGTCAATGAGCAAGATGACAATTATATACAATAATTTATGCTGACAGTAAACCTGGATCGGGCACCCAATATGCATTAATATTCCAAAAAATTACGTGGAGATAAACAGTTGTAAAGAGAAAAAAAGTTTAGATTAAAAAAAAAAAGTATAGATTTTTGTTTTGTAGAAAATCACCATTCAACAGTGTTTTTTTTCTTCTTCTTTTTTTAAGCATATATACAATCTACTCATAGTAATCCGGGATCGGAAATAAAATGAGCAAAGGGACATTGGGACATCTCGCTATCCACAATTTTTTATATACGCATTGTAGCACGCACTATAGCAGTGTGTTTGTCCAAAAAATGCTATAGCACCATGTATTTTTGTTCCTATAAAATTATTATTTGGTCAAGCTTCCGAAGAAATTGAAGCTCTGTCCTAGATTCAGATTTTCTAGGTCTCAAGAATACATGGTAAACTAAAAATATTGCGATTTTCACCGGTTTTTTTTTTTGGTGTGTGTGCTGATTATGTGGATAGAAATAGGCCATACGATATTGATATTAATTTTTTTTTTATAAAATCATGTATAGCAAAAGTTAAAAAAGATACGCTACATCCTAGGTCCCGTGGATGGAAAACCGTAATGAGTATCGTTTATGACAACTTTTCGATCTTTGAGGCGTCGTTTACAATATGAAGCCAAGAACTATTTTAACTTTTTAAGCGAATGCTAGTTCTTGGTGCATCTTGGGCGCTGTTGCCGTGTTGATCCAAGTACCATCATGGCGCCGCTACATTAGGCATCAGTGGCACATACGTTTACAACCACAACAGACTCATACACTGATAGTGATACAGCAGGCGACACAAATTTTGGGCTATGGACGTTATTCTCATCAGTTCATAATCATATAGACTGTGCATTTTTAGACCTTCGTTATCTGTTATCGCCATAAGAAACCAAAACTAAACATACGACTTATATATTTTGTCCCGTTTGCGCGAAAAGGTGCTTCTGGTAATTATGGTCACAGTGCTTTGCCACGTTCCGGGGCGTTTTGAGACGCAAGCTGCTAAAATTGCCCTGGAGTATGCTAAAACGATCGAGGTAGGATTTTTTCTGCTTTTTTTGGCACTGTACATGCACTTGTTTTCTAATACTAACAGGTTACAAGACATTGAACTATCAAGAAGGTAAAAGGAGAAGGAAAATCATAAAAGTTAAATCAAAATACCACATGCACTTCCGACCGTTCTATCATTTTTTTGGGTGGAGTGGGGTGGAGAAATTTCTAGGAAATGCTTGGCTACCTACATCAGTCGTGCTTTGAAAGTGGCAACTAAGTAATACACGACTCTTCAGTAATTATGCCACATCAAAACCAGCTATTGCTTGGGAACCGGGAATAAGCACAAGCATCTCCCCAGAATGGCTTAATGTCTCCTCCGTCGCGTCCGAAACGGAGCTAGAAGCCAGAGCTAAGTTTTACTCCACTGAGATTTGGTGAAGGGGAACAATGGAAAGGTAGAGCTAGGTTTTACTTGACTGAAATTCGTTGAACTTGAACTTGAAAGTTGAACGTGAAGGGGAAACATGGAGAGGTAGAGCTAGGTTTCACTCGACTGAGATTTCGTGAAGGGGAAACATGGAGGGGCAGAGCTAGGTTTCACTCGACTGGGATTTCGTGAAGGGGAAACATGCAGAGGTAGACTAGAGCTAGGTTTCACTCGACTGAGATTTCGTGAAGGGGAAACATGAAGAGGTAGACTAGAGCTAGGTTTCACTCGACTGAGATTTCGTGAAAGGGAAACATGAAGAGGTAGACTAGAGCTAGGTTTCACTCGACTGAGATTTCGTGAAAGGGAAATATGAAGAGGTAGACTAGAGCTAGGTTTTACTCAACGGAGATTTGGTGAAGGGGAAACATGCAGAGGTAGAAATAAAATAGGTTTTGCAATTAGTAAACGGAGATTTGGTAAAGGGGAAACATGGAGGTGTAGATCGTAGAGCAAAGTTTTACTCAACGGAGATTTGATGAATTGGGAAAAATAGAGCTTCAGCTAGGTTTTACTTGACTACGATTTGGTGAAGGGGAAAAAAAAAAGGGGGGGGGGGGGTGAATTTACTCCAGGGACTCCTGCATTGCGGTCTGAAATGGTTGACTTCAGTTAGGCCTACATAGTTAAACCCTCTTTGATTTGAAATGTTTTTCTCTAAAGATTGTACAATATCAGATTCAATCTAATAGTAATACATGTACCGGTATTGCAATTTGAACAACCTCGAAAGATAATACATGTTAAGACCAAAGTGATAAGTTATGCAAGGCGACACATGCCCATGTCATGTCATTTTATAATGGCAATCTGTACGTATGTAGTAAACGCCCCGGATTATGATCATGGTGAAAAACAAATAAAATAAAAAGTCAATGTAAGCTGAAAAGTGTGAGTACAAAGAGAAGGGGCTTTGAGCCGTGGCCTCATGGGACTATATCGTGATGTTGTTTGTGGAAAAAATCTACCGTAGTTCATTTATGCTCCGAAAACGTACATTGTACTCTAGTATAATGATGATGATCAGCAAAATGGTTTAATTGCGACCCTGAGATAGTGGTTGAGTTGAGTTGGTTTAACGTCCAACATCAGCGCTATATAGGCTATATTGTCGACGGGTCCCAAGACTGACGTCCGACAATTTTATGTGCTGCCACACACGAGACAGGGCGGGGATGCCATGACTCACCGGTCACGTAACTGACACCGACCCAACTAGTAGGGTGCGCAATCGCCAGAGATCGAACCAGGACCCTTTGCGTCGGAAGCCGATGTTCTACCACAAGACCACCACGCCCCCCTCTCAGATCTGAGATAGTGGTAACGTAGCCCAGAGTGATAATATTTACAGTAACATTATTTCCTTTGCACTGCATCACTAAACAAAAATGATTCAACTCTGAATTAACTGAAGTAGGCCAGAAAGTTGAGATTTGAAGTGGCCAAAATTGCAGCCAAAAATGGCAAAAGTTGCGAGAAGTTGCAGAGAAATAATTTTAGCCTTTAACTAGAATACATTAAAACAAAAAAAGCCTATGGAAAGTAAACAATGTTACAAAAAAAATAATTGTTAACGTACTTTCGCTGATAAATTTATGTTGCGATACTCGAATAAAACATGTACAATAAATATAACTTAAGTCTCTAACTAAACAGTTGCACCAGTACACAATGAAAATATATGTGGGTAATAGACTCTAATACTATTTTTTTTTACTAATAAAAAGAAGAGGGAGGAGTAAAGAGAGAGCCAGAGATGAACAAAGAGAGACAGAGCGAGAGATAGAAACTTGGCCATCCGAAAAGTTTTTGTCAGTTTATGACTGGAAGTGGAAGATTGTCCTACTCATGTAGAGAATTTTTTTTGACTGGTCAAAATAACTATTAGACTACAGTACATGTATACTTACGGATTACAGTATTTTAACAAATGAAGAGCGGAAGGAGTCGATTGAGTGGGATGGTGGGTTAGGAACAACTTAACAATAACATAGAGAAGAATACACTGTATTAATTATTATTACCTTTTAGTGAATTCAATAATCAATGAATCAATTAGGCAGAGATTAACCCAGTGGATCAAATTAGATTGAAAATAATACTAATTACTATGGTCTATGGGGTAAAAAGGAGTGAGAATTTAATAGTAGACCTATTGATTAATTAAAAACCATTGAAACATTCAGAGAAAGACAAATAGACAGACATACACTGAGTTAGGTTAGATATGTGATAGTCAAGGCAGACAGATGCAGTATTACCTATTAGAGTTCGAGAGAGTTTCTGTGCGTACTATGAGTAAATGACACATTTTTGGACTAGCCCATCGTGTCGTTCTCATTATATATTATTGTACCCTTTTTATTTGACCTTGGCCTTTATTTAGAACTCATAACATACATGTAAATGTTTTCATTTTTTCTAGCGGTGTAAGGACAGTGAAACTAGTCCTTTCAATGAATACCTATACGCACTACTTACAGACTTTTCACAGCTGTCTGGGTGTCTTTTTGTCTGTACACAGGAAATTAGTGTATTTTTCATAAAAGTTGAGAAATTTTACTTAACAATAACATTGTAAAAATCTGCAAAATTGCAAAATCAACAAAAGTTGAGAAAAAGTGTTGCAACAGCAAGTTACGATCGCAACTTTCCGCGGAGACAGCTATATGTACACTACACATACAATGTAGGTACAATGTAAATATTATGTATTTTAATTTCGTGTATCCAGACAATAAGAGAATATAGGGATAGTAGTATGTAGAATGAGTTTATATTAATAATAAGTTAATGTGTTCATTTAAATAATTTTCCCCCAAATTTTTTCTGTATTAATCATTTTATTGTTTAAAAAAATCTCTTGTATGACGTAACATACTAACATTGCAAGTCAAATAAAATATTCCAATTCCTGTTAATCGTTGTTTCAATTTTGTTCTTTCTGTGCTTTAAATACGAATTTCCATTGTGATACAATGTATTATAAAACAGGCAGTTACACCGTACCTCCAGTCTGAAAACAAGGTAAAAGTACATGTAACTGAATAAATTTTAAAGTTTAAATATTGAAACGTCTATGACAATGATTGACTGTGATGTATTGTGTTCTCTAACTCAAGTCTAAAGGGGTTTTCAATACACGTACATGTATAATAAGGTTCAACGGAGAGTGGGATACATGTATTTGGATGTTTTTA
This sequence comes from Elysia chlorotica, assembly GCA_003991915.1. Lineage (NCBI taxonomy): Eukaryota > Metazoa > Mollusca > Gastropoda > Plakobranchidae > Elysia > Elysia chlorotica. Next base: position 329,107 of record RQTK01000370.1, on the reverse strand, counting down.
AGATCAAATAATCTTCAGCCAGGGAAACATTTTTTATTTTAAAAAAAAAAGAGAAAGGGCAAAATTTGTGTCATCAGTACGAGCACATGTACAATGCACTCCATTTAATTTGACATCTGTTGATTCAATATTTCCCTTAATTGACTTGTACTTTAAAAGCCTGGCGTACATTACTTTTGTTTCTGGCACATTTTGCTTAATTCGACTATTTACATTTTACTGCTTCATCAGTTTGTCTTTTATTACTATCAGTTTAATTATTTCGACATGCATGTAGCCCAATAGGCCTACATTGTGTATGACATTAATTTTAGTTAACAACAACTAAAAAGCAGGTGGTTGTGTCTGTACATGATGAACAAAGAACACCACTGTGGAGATCCATACCCATACAACGGCCATAGTAGGGCCACTGCAGCTTTGGCACTCTCTAAAATTATACTACAGATCCATGTAGCATCAGCTCTTACAATTAACTTTTTAAAATAAGCAAGATGCCCAATTACATGTATCTTTGCATTTTTTTCATTCCACTCATGGGTTTCTGGGTGTCAGAATACAGTTTAACATACATACTAAGTTCAAAAAGTCTTGTGACACAATTTGAATTTTGCTCGGTTTAGAAAGTTTTAAAAAACATGCGTATGTAGAAATTCTACGAAGAGGTAAATCTTGAAGTACTAAACACTGTACATTGGGCGCCTTTGGTACATTATATATATATATACATATAAACGAATACTGCCCAAAGAGGAATAGAATTATTATGTGCTGTTACTTTTGCCAATTGAAACCCCCCAAATTTCGAAAAAAAAAAGAAAGGAAAAAAATGCCAAAATTTGTCAAACATTATAATAGTACCCATAGGCCTATCCTATTCCTAATGATCTAACCAACGAAGATAAAGACAGCTTACAATACTTACAGTTACAATTAGAGAAATGTGGTCGAGAAGAGATTTCAGATAGTGAGAGAGAAAAACTTGTATGTATATTGCCAGTTGTGAAAGTTGAAATTCAGACATATAATGATATATCTTAAAAATAAAATAATGTTTTTATATTTTTTTTAAGAGGCGAAGAGAAATGAAAATTTTGCCACCGCACCAAACAGTACATTCAATCACACCTCTGAAATCTGTATTCGTGTGGTATCATCCATATGTCTACCACACTGTGTGCCCATTCGCACGTATCGTCTATTTATTTGTGCATGTTTTACTTTAGGCCTAACCGACAATACGAGGGTTAATAGTAATACACTAATACTAATAGCTGAAGTTTTTAATGTTAAAAGAAAAAAAAATACTGTAAGAGGAAGGAAAGGGGTATTGGATCCACTCGATTTTGGTTGAAAGAGAATCCGAATTAATCAATTATAATGCGAATACATCTACATGTATAATAATCTGCTACCCAAACATTTTTCATTAACAGCACAAATTTTTTTTTTTAGATACAACTTCCAATTATTGATTGTGTAGTTGCAGAGAAGAAATAAATGGTTTTGTGCGTGCCATTGACAAACACTTTAAAAAGTGAAAACCTTCACCCAACCGTATTTCTTTAAATAAGAAGTTGGACAGGAATAAGCATTGAATTCTGCTTGACATACACTGCACATCTATGTACTGAAATGCCTATTGGTGGTGTCAGCTTCAAGGGGGTAAAACTCAGACCAGAAACACTTTGAATCACGAGTCTGATGTTATAGTACCAAAAGCATAAAACAACCTGAGTATTCGGCTACATGTACTGTATTCATATTCCCCTACAATATTCAGATAACATAATTTACATGTATCAGATTTGCGTTGTGGGGTCTCTGTACATGCATTGCTAAAAAATTATACTTATACTTATAGTGTTTTGCTGTCTCCGGTTTGTGTTTTGTTTCTGTTGTACAATATTTCTTTTGTAATTTGATTCAATTAAATGGTGATTATCATAACACTAACACTAAACAGGATGAACCTTTTCAAGACGTCGATATGTAAACCAATTTACACCGATCGTGAAATGGCATGGTGCACCCACTGTAGTTTTGTACCACAGATGTCTATTAATAGCACTAGATCGCTCAGAAAAGTGGTGACCCCTCTTCGCGCAAGCTCGCGGTGTCGGAGAGGGTGGGCAGGAACTACTGATTCTGATTTAACGCAATAGAAAAATAATGGGACCGGTGCTATCTGGAATTTTATTAAGTTAATTTTTAAATGATTTTTTTAAGTATTATTATTATAATAATAAAAACATTTTTTTTTATGTGAGCAACTTGCACTAAAACATACGCCGTCAGTAGCACCAGGTGGACACATTCGAATGACTGCTGAATAAGTCCACCCCACCCCCCAAAAAAAGAGACGTGATCAACTGCTTGATCTAGCTGTAACAAGAATGTTTGGAAGTTGCTGAGGCTCTATAAGCTGTGATTGATTACAAACATAGATGTGCTCATCATGTAACAAACTAAAATTCAAGTTCCGCCATGTTGTAACGTCACCGAGCTATCTAGTGCTGTTAATAGACATCTGTGTTTTGTACATCATATATATAGCACACCCTGAAATTTTAAGGTTTCCATGCAAGCAACAGCACCTTTGTTATGGGTAATTATGCCTCTGGACCAGTGTGAATTTTCAAGATTATAGCCAGGCACACAATTAATTCTTATGGCATTATCAAAATCAGGCCTACGGCTCATGTACTGCCACAGCAAAAAGTGTGATGTAGACCCATTTGGATAAAAATGGACATAAAATTTTCAAAAATTGCAATTGTAGTTTGTACAAGAAAATTGAAGAATCCAGGTAAGATTTTTTTTATCAAGTCTGCAATGGGCTACGATCTTGGCATTGGTCATTTTATCAATTTTTTGTGTGTGTGTGGATGAAAACTACCTCGCCATTCCTGCCTTATATATAACTTTATTTATATTTGAGTTTTGACACAAGTTTAAGATAAAAGCAAAAACCTACTAATGCATTTTAAATCCGACTTAAGATGCATAGATCTCATAAAAGCAATACATATGGTATAATTACTACCAACTACATTTTGGCACAAATCTCACTAATCACTTAAAGTTAAACCGTAATCCTACTCCTGGCCCCATGACAAATTAACATGTCAACCTAATTTTCAATAGATTATAACTGTTCCATTTACAAATGTATAAGAATGGGACTTGAGAAGACCTGCCACTCCTCCAAAATGAAAAGAGAATCTGAACCCCACAAGTCTGACAATTCAAAATTTTCAAACCAGACTTTGCAAGAGAGAAGGTTATTTTCCTCCCATAAGCTTTATTAAAACCAACACATAATTTGAAGTATTTCTGGTGTGATTTTCTTAATTCAAAGCTCACACCAACAAAGGGCATTACAAAAGTATTCGCGTCAAAAGAATTCAATGCCACCCCCCCCCACCCCATATACTTTACACCTACTGTTACTATACTATGCACACTACGTACTGTATTGCGACCTAGCTAACACACCGACCCACCATAAAAATCTTTGACACTTCCCCGCATGACTTCTGTAATGTGAAAAATTGCCAGGATCAAAAATATAAACTCTTAATTTTAAAATCACCCACGTAAAAAAGACGTTTAACAGTTTTGTTTTTCTAAGAACATGTTTGTGAAGTATTTCTGGTGTGATTTTCTTAATTCAAAGCTCACACCAACAAAGGGCATTAACCATTATCTTAACAATGTTACATTAGAGACTTGCAGTGACCATTTTCAAGTTTTATGGATTGGAAGAAGTTCTTTTTATCTATTTTTACAACAAACGTATACAAAATGAATAAAGAGACAACAGAAAAAAGGAATATTGATAACATAAAATTTTGTTTATTATTAGCATCTCAGATTCTGCCTGGTGCAGAGCGTTCCTTTATATCGAGAGACACAAAGTTAAATAAAATAAAATAGGTCCTGAATCAATACAGCATCATTTATAATTTGTTTCACTTCTGGAAAATGGGCTTGAGAGTGCCCCCTAAACAACATGGAGTTTAAGCTGGAAGAACCACCCCATCAGTGCTTTTCTGGAAAGGCAACCTCCAACAACAGGAAAGATCGCCGCGACTACATACCAAACACTGGACAGCAATACGACAGCAACAGCGATGACTGACACCCCTCTTCACCAAACCAGTGACAGCTGACTGCACACCAACACTGCGCCACCCGGCTCCAGACACACCCCTGCCTGCTTCCCGCCCGAACCACCTCTCTCCTCCGCCACCACACTGCACCCTACAGCAAACTCAGCAAGCACCGGGCCAGTAGCCGCAGCCAGCATCATCATCACATGAACACTGAAGTATAAGTGACAGCAACACCCGCAATGTGCGCCGACAGCATCAGCATAAAAAAACCCCGCCTTACCAGCTCCTACAGTAACAAGAGAATGAAATGAAAACAGTGTTATTACAAGAAACATCTTTTAATCATCTGATCTATGGGCATGTCGATATTTATATTTATGAAAATGAAAAGAACAGAACAGTGACAAAAGCATTCACTTGATATGATCATGCTACTTCAAGTGAGTAATGAAAGGGTGGGAACTTTAAAAGCATACGTATACATATTAAAAATAGACACTAGTTTAAAAAAATTAACAAGCACAACACAAACTTAAGAAAAAAAAGTACATAATAGGTCGCAGGAAAAAATATGAATATTATTTACACTGTGATTAAAATGCCAACAAAAACATGACAACAGCCCCTATGGTCAAGCACCTTTAGTTCAATTCCCGCAGCATTTCCTAGACCAGCACTCTGGCTGGCCACAGCAAGCTTGGGGCTGCTCACATTCTTATGACAACAGCTTACAGATAACATTCAACATGACGCCTCAGTCAGAGGCTTCTGCTCCGTTCTGCTCATAAGACCTGGACCTGCTGCGAGAAGCCTGCGCTCTCCCTCTGCTCCTGGATCGACTTCCGGATGGGCTTCGTGAGTGGCTGCCAGAGTAGGACCTTGACCTCCGGCTGCTGCGACGTCTTGGGGACCTGGATCTGGAACGACTCCTGCTGAAACAAATCATCTTATTAGTTTTTAGGAGACCAATAATAATATATTGTTTTAATAACTGCAGGAAAGCAAGCTCAATGACCCCCCCCCCCCCGGAAACGGGTAAAATTAACAAGAAAAGAACAATCCGAACTAGGCGATCAGAGCAAAAAGGGTTTGTTCAGCAACCCACTGCTTTTTTACATTAAAAGACAAAAAATGGAGGGCTTCCCAGGTTAGTACGACTACACATATTGAATACCTGACAGGGATGCCACCAATGAAATACAAAAAAAAAACAAAAAAAAAAACTGTAAATTCTCTATCGCTTAAATTTTACATCCACGATCACATTCCCAAGTTTATAAAATAAACTTCTGCCTAGTTGATCTGGTGTATTGTACTTCTCTGGATTGGATATTCATTTTTTTTATTTTTTTCTATAGACATTTGAGTTGATATTACCAGCATTGACCAAACCTAATATTTTTTTTGAAAAACAAAAACAAAGGACAAGTCAATATTAAATTATAATCACCTGTCATAGAATCCATAATAAAAACCACCCATCTGGATTTGTTTTAAAATTTTGTCTACTGACCACACCCACAAAGACAGATTACCGGAGTAGGGTGATCAAGAATGAGTGGTAGATTATTTAATAACCCGTAAAAGGAGACCAAAATTGTGCCAAGTGCCATCTAAATGTAATCTTTAATCCAGCTAGAGCTAGAAATCTAGGTCTAAACGGTCGGATACAGATAGTCTATAGATTCTATCTGGCAGACTACTGATAAGACAGGATCTTAGGGCAGATTTCACAAAATTGGCACACTGAGGTGGTGCTAACTTTCAAGTTGTATTTGAGATAATATGTTGATACATTCTTTTATTGTTTTATATACATGTATTGTTTGTGTATTGAAGGAGCTAGAAAAGCAACCAAATTGAGTTTAAAAGTATTTTTCTATTTCTTTTCGATTTTAAACGTGTTCCCCTTTTAAGGACCTTATTGTTGAGAAATATATGGCCAAAATTGGACAATCCTTCCTTATTCGATAATTCTGCATTAAAAGCAAGTATTAGGCTTTGAAAAAATGTATAACTCCAGTTCATTGAGCATATTATTGAGAATATAAGAGCTGTTAAAAATACCCTTTGTTATCCTCATGTGTGCATCCGATCTTCTGCTCTAGATCTAGGCTTCTATTTTAAGGAAAGACGTCAAAGATACTCTTCTCGTTTAAAAAACAGATTTCTATGTTAGGTGTTGGATGAAGTGGTAAAAATAGATTCCTCCATTCAGTTTTAATATGTACTAATCACGTTTCTGCAAGTTACTTGCAATTAAAATGTCATAAGGAGCTAAAAAAGGAAACTAGATTGGTATGTAGATATAAGATCCCTGTCATCGCCCTTGTTGATACAATGCACAAGTTTAAAATAAATAGAACTCGAAATACCACAAAACAAGAAAAACTTCAATGTTTACATTACAAAAAAGTGTCATACAAAACGATTGTAATTTATGCTTCTTCCTGGGCACAAAGTCACAGAGAAACGAAAATGAAAGTCAGGGAAACTGGTGGCGCCAGTCAAATTTAGCAGAAGGTACACCCCCATCGGAATGTAAATTATCGTTTTACAAAGTAACAATTGTCTTCGGCGCATTCTATTTATAATTATATAGTCCTAGCCTAAGCATATCGTTTTCCAAACGAGAAAAAGGCACTCCTTGAGTTTTGTGGTCCCAAGCCTGTGGGCGATCAAATGGGTGGGCGGACGGAATTTGATTATTAATATTGAATAAAACACCATTAAGCCGTACTCCCTGTCTTTTTGTTATTTTTTTTAATTAATATTGTACATGTATTGGCATGATTTGTTTAATTCATAGAGACAGATTTGATCGTATACATTTGTTCATTTGGACACTGGTTGTAATGCGGGTGTGGGGACAAACATGTACACAAGCTGCACATAAAATTGATCTGTTAAGCAATTGAAGCTCGACTCTCACACTCGCTTGCTCTGCCCCTCTGTCTCTATCTCTCTTCTCATGTAATCGAATCTTACCCACCCACCAAGTCAATTTTATTTCCCACAGGCTAGGGACCACAGAGGAGTGCCGAGAAGAATTTCTGTGACATCTTGCCTAAAAATAAAAACCTAATCTAGAGTAAATCGCAGGCACGTATGGGATGTACTTATTTAGGGCGCTTCATCAATATTTCCCCCACAAAAAAATGATTTCTAGATCTAGATTAGATAATAGGCCTAGATCTAGATTATGTTTTTACCTACAAAGTAGGCCCCTACAATTAGCCTCTGTTGGGATTTAGACTAGAATCTGATCTAAATTTCTACTATTCAACTTGGCAAATTTAAATTATCTAGATTCTAGATCTAGATATAGAATCAAGAATAAAAGTTAGTGTAGATTAACCTTCTCCTGCTTGATCCACCGCGGCGTGGTGGTCCTCGTTCCCGCCTGTGTGGTTCAGAAGGACGTCCATACCGAGCCATTTGACATCTCACTTCACGGCCGTCTAGGAGTTCGCCATCCATCGATTCCATCGCGTCTTCAGCGTCCCTTTTGTCAAAAAAGCGGACGAATGCAAAACCTCTGCTTTCTCGAGTAAATCTATCTCTTGGAATGTATACATCGCCGACGTCTCCATATTTCTCAAAGGCACGCCGCAAATCTTCAGGAGTTGTTCTGTATGTCAGATTATCAACTTTAAGTGACACCATACCGTCAATATCAGGTGGGCCTCTGCCTCCATAACTCATGATTATTATCTTTACGAATTTATCACAATCACAGAATATTAACACAAATTTCCACAGCAATATTTATCCAATTGCTTCTGATGATAAGCAAAGAGTTGGGATCCTTGTCGTTTCTTGAAGGCACGCTTGAAAGGAAACTCTTGGGTTGGCGGAATTGTGAGTACGCATGCGCAAGAAAAATAAAATAATTTCAAGCCAAATCATGTGACAATTCATTGTTCAAGATGGCGAACGCTTGTTGTGATGTCCGACTATACAACATAATAGTATTGGGAATATCTTTTATGCTGATATTCACAGCTTTTCAAACATGTTCCATGGCAGAGGTAGACCTTTATATTCAAATGTAGTGAAAATGCATTATAAATAATGTAAACTAAGAATGCACTGCCTAGTGAAAATCAACATCTTAAAAGTAGGGCCTACTAGATTCATTAGATCTAGATCTAGACCCTAGATTCTAGACCTGGAAGGCATATATATTCTATTATTATTTTTATGCAATCTTTGCAAAGCTAAAAGGTTTTGTTACATCTATGCTTTTCTATGGTTGGATATGATAATGGTGCACGCAATTTTAACACATTTAAGTCGATAATGAGTAGTTTCTATTTTTTCAATGATGACAGTCCGATATCTCTAGGTGTGTCATTATGCACTTCAGTCATTCAAAGAATTACTTATAAATTACATTTCAAAGCGTTAAATCTAAATATTGCTGTCGTCGTTACTGTGACTCTAAATATGATGCACATAGCTCTAGACTCTCCTAAAGGCTCAGCAGTCAAAAATGCCAGATTGGTTTAGTAAATATTAGAGGGGGTACACAGATCAGACATGACGAAGAGGCGCATAGTAGAATGATTTGGCTATTTTTTCCTTTTTTTTTTTAAACTACCCGATATGAGACATAAAATAATTACTTATGTTGGGAAAATGTCTAGGTCCTTAGTTTCAATCTTGAATTATGAATGCACAGAATCATGCATTAGGAAAGCTCGACACTGTTTACAGGTTAAATAAATGACACACTGCTTCACTTCCAACCCAAAGCGTTTTTATCTCGTGAAAAATAACGAGAGGCTGTAGCAGAGTAACGAAAAAGTTAATGTTATCATCTGCCAAAATAAACAAACCTCTAAAGTTTGAAGTTTAATTGTACTTCATGAAATAGTTTCAAAAGCTGCCAAATTTATATAACGTTTTTATAGGATGAATATACCTATTAATTTTAAATTGCTTTAGATCAACACAAAACGTGAGCATATTAGAATTTGGCCTTGCTTATGATGTTTTCCACAGCAAACAAGGAATACAAAAGCGAAACACAATTTCTTAGAAAAGGTTTTATTCTTTTTTCACAACTTGTCAAAATTTGTGTAATCCTAATCATCAACCTTTGGAGAATAGCTCATAATAAATAACACTGGGTTTATTATTACATTGCATTAAGGGAAATTTATTTCCATATTTCACACGCACTAAGCGCAGGGGGTGCCACATTACTACCATCGGCAGTGGACCTTAATTTGTCCTTAATCTCTCCTTTCTCCATCACACGAGAAACTTGTGAATGGGTATACAGGCTCTTAAAATATCTACGAATGAAATCAATGAATAGTTTAGCCTGAATCTCTAAGAAAGTACGGAGTAAAATACCTCCTGTTGGGATCGGTTGTAAACGGGCAATGTTTAGTCCCGACTTAAAAGACTAGTACTGGGGCGGGCAAGCTTTTTTTCTGCTTCACCGATGCTGAGACATATTCACATAAGTCTCGGCTTATCGTTACCTTTTTTTTTATTCAAAACAGATGATTGCACAATTCAGGGATATTAGGCTCTTTCTCAACCGCACCATACTTGTCTACTTGCTTTGGCTAGCAAGAGCCAGCAGGCGTTTTTAGAGTACACATAATCTACTTATAATCAACACACACAAACACATCAAGCCAAGAAGGCGCCTCAGAGCTCAGCCGGTTTGGCTCTCTCACCCCTTCTCTCTCTTTCTCACTCATGCTTTTTCCCTTCTTTTGGGGGGGGGGGGGGGGCTGGTCCTGGGTTAGAACATCAGCTTCTGACGCAAAAGGTATGTGGTTTGAGCCCTGGCGACTTCGCTCCCTACTGCTTGGATCAGCATCAGTTTAATGGGACCGGCTGAGACAGGAGTCGTGGTGTCCCCGCCCTGTCTCATGAGTGGCAGCATATGAAAATGTCAGACATCAGTCTTGGGGCCCGTCCACAATATAGCTTATATAGTGCTGATATTGGACGTTTAACTCAACTACTACAAATATTTCCCTTCCTTCCATTATTTGGTTCTTTTTGTTTGTTTTTTAAAACAATTCCATACACGTTTAAATATTTATCTGCACACTGTTTGTGTTTGCAATTTAGACAAAAATATTTTTTTTTTACACTACGTGTATTTATATGATGATAAATATAATATAATTAAAAACAAGACCAAAGAAGGAAAGGTGGTTCTCATCCAGAGATACACACGGCGTAGAATTTTCCCCCCAAATGGAGGATTTTAGCTGCGAGCGGCAGGCCACCCAATTGCCAAGTGATCCGGTGAACTTTGGAGACAGAAGGGATGTTGCCGTCACTCACACATGCGCCAATCAATTACTGTCTTGTCAGGCGCTCCGTGTGAGCTGTGCGTGCCGGCCAATGTAAATGGCTCTTTCTCAACCGCACCATACTTGTCTACAATGTAATGGCAGAAGTTGATAACAAAAACGGAAAAAAAAAACGTTTTTTTTAGTACCTCACTATGTCAAAACACTAGGATTATCATAAACATTCCTACACTCATTTTGATGACCAGATTGGGTCTATTAGATGCTGAAAATGTCGTTTTTTAAAATCATAATTTGTGTGAGTTTTATGAAAAAATGAAGTTACTGTACTCAATTAACACTTTGCAACTATAATATTTACAACTTTTTTTTTTTATTGTTATCATTATGGGGTGGTATGCAAGTTATGGCTTTTTTATTTTAAATAAGAATAAAATGTTCTACAGATTAGAACAAATCAAAGGACTAAATTGAAGTGTAACAATATATACATAGAATAATTAAATGATCAGAGGAAGTGTACATCTCAGATCAAATTTACATGCAACACAGAATTTCACCTGAGAATGGTCGTTTTGTGTCACTTATTCAATGCCTGGTGGCTTTCTATGTTGGGTGGATGATGATATAAAACAGGAGTGAATTTCCTTTGATAAATATGAGTGCAGATTGATGATGAAAATACCTCACATCAAGCTAAGCATATTTTTTGTTTTTACTTCAACCAGAAAGTTGTGTTGGTCAGTGCCAAAAAGAACGACAATTTTACAGGAGATGGATACACCAGGTTTGTTTATTGTGTTCATTTTACAAGATTGAATTAATTTAATAATAATACTAAAAAAAATTATTGCAGTTGTGTGTACTTCTACAAGTGACAAAGTTGTAGAAAAAATAAATAATGCACAGTTTGACTTACTTTCAAATGACATAAGTTTACAAATTTTGTCCAGTTTGGAACCTGTTGGGCATAATTTAAAAAAAAAGTTTAATAATTTTAGAAAATTCTACAAGTATAATTGATACCATTGAAAAGCCTCTGTTCTATATAAATTTAGAAATCTTCATCATTAATGTATATAAATGCAGAAAAAGAACAGTACATACAATCACCGGACAAGAACTTGTTTAAAAATTGTATTTTCAGCTTGGGGATCCTTTACGCTGTGTTCGCAGTCTCCAACTGGGCAGCTCCGTCGTTTGTTTCCGTCACCGGCCCAAAAGTGGCCATGTTCATTGGATCTTTACTTTACTTGTAAGTTTTATTTACATGCTGTTTGTTTGTATTTTAAGCTAAGTTAAACATGGGGCAAAAAAGATCTTTGGTTTTATATGATTTCCCTCACATATATGAGGGGCAGCACATTGTAAAAGCCAGAGGCTAACTTTCTAATTCTATCAAATTCAAGCCGGTTTTTTTTTTATTGTACATGCAATCGTTAACAAATGTTTTATATGCAACATGGATTTAATTACCATCTTTATGCTGATGACTGTCAGCTTTATAAGTTTTTTCATATAAGCCATATTGACTCTTTATAGATTCCTTAAATACATGTGCCACTCATGTATCTTCTTGAATGCCCTCTTATAAGTTGAAGCGAAATGAAGAAAAAATGGAAATCATTTTCATTGAAGAAAATTGGATGATCTAAAATTAAAATCTTCAACCTGGAGATAATGCTATCTAAGTGCATCTGAAACCTAGGTGTCTGCATGGATTGGAACTTAACAATGAGGAGTCTTATTTTAAAATGATGCAAAACGTGCTATTTAGAATTTCAAAAAAATATCTCACATTAGATCATTCTTCACGACTCATGCCATCAGCAAACTTGTATGCTCATTTGTCTAGAACTGACTACTGCAACTCTTTGCTAGCTGGTGTCCCACAATATCTACTTAATCAAATTCAGCAATTTATAAACAGTGCGGCAAGACTTGTCAAAAAGGTTTCGAGAAGAAATTCAATTTCCCCAATTCTAGAAGATCTTCACTGAAATTATAAATCAGCCTCTCTCATCTTCCAGGGCAAGAACTGACCTCATTTTCCAAAATATAGCCCATTCACCCCTGCTAGAGAATTGCGCTCCTCTTCCAAAGACCTTGTAAAAACTAGATTTAAACTTATACATATTGGAAATAGGCCTTTCACTATCAAAGTTCTCAATTATGTAATAGATTACCACACATCGAAAAATTGTAGATTCTATTGAGTGTTTAAAATCTAAATTAAAGACACATATTTTTAATGTCAATTAAAGTACATGTATACCTGTTTATATGATCTTAATACTATTATCTCTGAAAACATGTTCTGTCATTATAAATCTATTTGGTAAACAAGGCTATTTATATATTATGGAGATTTTATGAATTCGCATTTAACCAGGGTTTTGTGAAATTTCTGTTTAGAGCTTGCTTTTGACTTATTTTATATACAGTGGTTTGAGTTTGGCTTTGTTGATGAAAAGCACTATATAAATAAAGGTAATTATTATTTTAAAATTAGATCTTCAAAAAGTTTTTGTTGTTCTTGTAAATTCTATGCAAATCCCATTTGCTTGTTATTTTTTTTGTGTGGGGCTAATAATTACTTTAACTTAGGACATGTTTCTGTTTTCAGCATATTTGTTTTGTCGTTCCTAAAGCCCATGGTGTGGGCTCTCTACCTTTGCTCGGTGCTCATTGGATTTGGTGCCGCAAGTAAGCTTAGTCAACATAACAATGTTTCCATCTTGGTTGTGTGTGAATTTTTAATCTACCTATTATGATCTTTTTGCAAGTTCTGTTATAAATAATAAAGGGTAAAGAATTAACTATGAAAAAAAGTGTTAGATCACAAAACTGCAGAGTTTAAAGCTGGTTAAAATAGTTAAATAATGGATTTCTTATGTAGGATATATGCCATCTTCACCCTGAGAATCCCCAAAGAAAGGAGGCTAGTGTCGTGTTTTGTAGTTGTACAAAGGAATTGATAAGTGAATGCATCGGAATAATATGATTATATCACGGTTAGAAATACAAATATGTTTGCACTTATTTTATAAATTATTCAAAGGCATTCGCTAAAATTAGACATGCTAACTTGTTATCTAGTCTGAAAAGACTTGGAGTCCTTAGGATCTCAGATTGATAAGAAACATATACTGGGAACACTGAATAAGTTGCAATTAAGGCTGTTAATTGTTACAGTAAATACAAAACGATCTGTAGATGTATGAGACAGGGATGTGTTTTTTCGGAAAACCTTATCAGTTATTGATTTACTGTAATGATCCAGAGGAACATAGAGAAACGTAAGGGAGTTAATACTTAAATAAACATGTATTATCATGAAAAAAGACTTAAACTCAATGAATATTAGATGCAGTCTAAATAAAAGAAGTAAAAAAAAGCAACATTTGTCAATAAAAAACACCTCAACAAAATGTCATGTTTTCCACAGTTCTGTGGACGGGCCAAGGCAACTACCTGACAATCAACTCCACTTCAGAGACCGTTGCCCGAAACAGCGGCATCTTCTGGGCTCTTCTGCAATGCAGGTAGTCCTTTCATGTGGAATTCTCAAAGGAGTTTAGATTGTTAAAGTAAAACAAGATTTTGGGAATTTTTTTTATTGTAAGAATTAAAAAACCTGTGTAAAAAATTCATAAACTTTTTGCATTTTTTTTCAAGGTTGACAAGGCAATCTCAAAACCTATTCCTCATGTGACTGAACTTTAATTTATCTTTCAAATTTACCAAATGAAATCGAATAGTTTTGAATGTATTATACATGTATGTAGTCAAAGAATCCTCCTCCTCCTTTAGGCTGAAATTCTCCTTTTTTAAAATCCAGTTCCTCCTTTTTTGGTCTAGTTTACTCCTTTTGGTAAGAATGTCCCTAAATTTCAGCCTTTTTTGTGTTGGGCCATTCTCAGCTCTGGTATTTTAATATGGATTTTGCCTCTTAAAATGGTTAAGTTTCATTTTATATTCATAATTATGTAATTTAAAAATTTATTCATTTCCATGGTTGTTAAATTTTTTTTGCCTGTTTTTAATTCCAGCATGTTGTTTGGCAACATGTACTCATACTTCGTGTTCCAAGGCCAATCTGAAATATCTGACTCCTCGCGAACAAAGCTTTTCATTGCGCTAAGTGCTGCCGGCCTGCTTGGTTGCGTTTGTCTGCTTTTCCTGAGAAAACCCAGAGCCCCTGAATCTGAAAACTCGATGAATGTCAACGTTGAGTAAGTTTGAAGTGATTAAAGTTATCTGCACTTGTAAAGATGGTTTGTGATCTCCTTTATGTTTTCGCCTATCTGCCTTTCTCTCATGCATTTAATCAATCTTAATTGAAATATTTAAATTAATAACATTATCACTCTAATGATAATAGTATATAGACAAAGTGGACACATTAGAATTTTAAGCCAAAGACTTTATTTCATTCTCCATTTATTATGCAAACATATTTTTCATTTTCAAATTATAAAGTTAAGTAAATTTAACAAAAGAAAAGCAGCAATGAAGAAATATTTATTTTTTTTATTCATCAAATAATATCAGTATTAACACAGAGTTGGAGTTTAGACTATAAAATTAGAAGAAAAGTGGTTATTTTAAAACAAGCATTGAGAAGGTTTAACACGTTGCTTGATGGCTCCCTAAATGTAACTTTAAATCATCTGATTAAGATTATGGAAAGAACATGTACACAAGTAAGAGCAAAATATACATATTGATAAGGAATAAAATGTCATGTGTTCTTCTTCTATTGTCGTGTTTTCTTACAGTGTTGTGCACACGGCAGCCTCCCCGCTGGATGCCCTTAGTGAGTTTTATTGATCTTAAACTGTATTAAAATTATTTTCATGTTAGAGCTTGCTGAGCAAAGAATGTTTACTCAAAACTTGCGTTTGGTATCAGGATGTACCTGCGCAACCATGAACAAAGCCATGGAATTTCTTTAATTTTGGACTATTAGTTAGAATATTCGACCTGAATAAGGATTTTTTCTAAACTAGATCTTGGTACTAAGGAAATTAAATTAGTAACTGTTAGTTAAGTTGTTTGATTAGCTTGGGGAAGATTGATTTAGATTGAAGTAATGAGGAAATGGACCCTGGCAGGATATCTTTTGTTCCACATCATGTAGTTGATATGCTCTTGTGCTAACTCCTTTTTGTATTGATCTGCACACCTTCTCTTTGAAAAGAATAAAAAATGAAAACTAATATTTTCAAATTTTTAAATAAAAAGTCCCCAAAATAGTGTGCACACAAGGAATGGGCCTTAAATCATGCAATGTTAAAAAGTTATTAAATTGTGTTGAGTTGTTTCCTCTTAAATGGAAGTCTAATAGTCTAAAAAGTGTGCATGTCTTAAAAAACAAAAGTCATTTCTTTCGCAGCCATGTACCAAGTTTTAAAAAGAAAAAAATATTAAAGGATATATATTCAGGTTATTTATATTATTTTTTATTCACCTTTTTCTATCAGAGAGATCTTTCCAGCTCTTCAAGACAAGGGAGATGCTATTGCTGTGCTTCAGCTTTGCTTACACAGGTGAATCAATATGTCTTGTTTCTTAAAGTAATTAGTATTGATAGTCTTGCTTATAATTGCTTCTCTGCCAAACACAAGAATTGTTTAACTATTGCATTTACTAATTTTGTATTGCTTTTCCAATCCATCATTGCATGCTGTCGGATGAAAAACGTGCATCTTGCAGATTGAGGATGTTTAGTGGAGTACAGAAAGCATTGACAGCTACAGAAGCCCCAGGAGTTGTGTTCATCTTATGTCAATATCTGTCCACATTCTCAGCGACCTTACACACATTGATAGCTTTCGCTAGGGTCATGTGACGGGTTCATTAGAAGATCACCCTGGATGTCTTTGTCTCTACCACCCAAGACAAGTCGGCCTCGCAGCAGAGAACCAACGCACCGCTCTCAATATTTGCAGGTCTTTACGGAGCGGTGGAGGTCACTGTATATCACTTTGAAAGTTTCGCTATCTTTCTGGAGGCGGCTATTGAAAAGAAACGGTTCATAAGTTTTGCTCACTTCCCCTGTGGTTAACGAATCGAATTTAGCAATAATGTCAGTGAGAGTTTCTGTTACTCAGATTGTGTACATTAGAAGCCATTATAAGCCTTCATGGCATCATGGTCTAGGCAGTGAAGGAAGAGAGCGACTTGGACATCTCTAGGTAGGGATGAGATCTCTGATGACAACATAGAATAGGTGTACCAACATTGTTTAAAAAGCTTAACTGGATAGAAGAACCCAGCAAGAACCTAGAAGGATGGTTTAATCCAGCAATGAAGGAATGAGACGGATCACTGTTATCAATCTTAGAGGAAACAAGATCAAGGTTTTGATGTTTGTTCTGATCACTCATCATAAAATAATATGTAACAGTAAACTAAGAAATTATCAAAGTCCAGGATAAAAAAATTAAATGATCCATTCAGAGAAGAAATAAACCAGCTGCCACCATGTTACGTACCTCTACAATGATATTGCAGTTGAGTTATGGTTTGAGGTTTATTAACAAACTTTAAGAGGAACGAACACAAGACTATGCAAAGATCATAGATAGTTTTATTAACGAAGCTTACAAGTTGGTAGACTGAACAAGACCGGGATGACACTCATGCGATGACATATATATCAGTACAATAATCTGTGCGGTAACAAAGGACGAAGAGAAGGAGGATAGACAGAGAGGTGCGAGGAGGGTGTATAATCATTATGTAGGTCATAGGTGTGGCCTGCAGTGCCTGACTGAAAATGAAATACACTTTACACTGATATTTTATTTACTAACACTTTTAGATCTGCTTCGATTTTGCACTATACAGATATTTTTCTTTCTAATACTTTTAGATCAGTTTTAATTTTCACGACACTGATATTATATTTCCTGTGTTTCCTGGTGCAGGTTTTGAGCTGACGTTCTTCAGTGGAGTGTACGGCGCCTGCATCTCCAACAACCAGCACTTCGGGGAGAACAGCACCTCGCTCTGGTTCGAGGTTTATTAACAAACTTTAAGAGGAACGAACAGAAGATGTTGCAAAGATCATAGATAGTTCTATTAACGAAGCTTACAAGTCGGTAGACTGAACAAGACCGGACTGACACATATATCGGTACAATAATCTGTGCGGTAACAAAAGACGAAGAGAAGGAGGATAGACGGAGAGGTGCGAGGAGGGCGCATAATCATTATGTAGTTCATAGGTGTGGACTGCAGCGCCTGGCTGACGTCAAGACTAAATTAAATGTATACACATTACACTGATATTTTAACTATTAACACTTTGTGATCAGCTTTAACTTTTGCGACACTGATATTTTATTTCCTGTTTCCTGATGCAGGTTTTGAGCTGACGTTCTTCAGTGGAGTGTACGGCGCCTGCATCTCCAACAACCAGCACTTCGGGGAGAACAGCACCTCGCTCATGGGGATATCTGGGATCTTTATCGGAGTTGGAGAAATTCTAGGTACAGTTGGACCCGCGAAATCGGGAAAGATGCTTGAGAATGGAATCTTTTCTATTTATAAAGTAATCATGAAATTGGGAAATATTACCCGGTTAAATGGGTACAAAAATTAGTGATCGGTCTTTGGGGAGTGAAGCACCAGGCTCATGGGGATATGGGGGATCTTCATTTGTTCGAGAAATTCTAAGTGCTTCCCTTTTTACTCAATTTTGGTATTATTGATTGATTTTACGTTTTTCATGACGTTTCACTAGTGAAATATAGTCATATTTGCCTTTGTGATCCTCTATGAAATGTCCTATGAGAAAGAATGCTGCCCCTCCTACCTTATATAACCCTCCAATTCTCTCTCATGGGTAAAAATGAAAAAGGCTAGGGGGTGTCTTTAACATTGAAAACATCCAGCTGCTAGTGTAGGCATCACTACATGCTATTGCTGATCGGGCAGCATCAATGTGTACATTTTATATAATGGCAGTGGGTCAACAAGCAGTTACTAGCCTATGGATTAAGGAGAGGAGGAAGATGCAGCTTTGTTTTCAAGTATTTAGCCTAACACTAAGTGCAAAGAATCGGTTGAATTCCTTGTACAGTTGGTGTTTAGTATAATGTGACCAGCTGAAACAAAGTTCCTGGTACATGTATCTGTTCTTTATATCTGTGTGCCAGTATGTAAAATTGTTGAAATGTTAGTCTTGAGACTGCCTGTGGGTCAAGCGTGGTCTAGTAGTTGATAAAGGATGTGAAGAAAACAGAAAACTGGACCAATTCAATGGTTTCATCGTGCTCTATGTTGTTATCTGTCAGGTACTGTAATGTTGAAATCTCTTCTTCTGTCAAGGTGGAATGTTGTTCGGCATCCTTGGCCAGAAAACAAACAAGTATGGCCGTGACGCTGTGGTCCTGCTTGGTTACGTTGTGCACATGGTGGCGTTTTACCTCATCTTTATCAACATGCCAGCACACGCGCCGATTGGGGAGACTAACGGGGCGACCTACATACAATCCAAGTAAGACTGCTGGTATTGGGCTACCTTACAGCTGCGGGTCAGTTTCCTGGGTGGAATGTAAGTTTAGGATTACTTCATCCACAGCTATCATTTAGTGTTCTCTTGCTCAGGTTTTAGAGAATATCTTATTTATTTTTTAAATTCTTTATTCGTCCCAAAATTTGTAATTAAAATTTTTGTTGTGCTGTGTTATGCTATAATGACAGGCTTTGCAAGTGAACTTTAGTTTCCATTATTCCATCATTTAGAGTGAAAAAGTTCATGCGTAGATTATATCCTCTCTCTCTCTCTCTCTCTCTCTCTCTCTCTCTCTCTCTCTCTCTCTCTCTCTCTCTCTCTCTCTCTCTCTCTCTCTCTCTCTCTATCTCTCTCTCTTTTTTTACAGCAAGTTAAATGTAAGCCTGTTATATATCACAGTTTGGAATACCAGTGTATTTTGTGTAATATATTTTTTAAAATATACATTAATTATAAAGGCACACTCCTATTTTAGTTTTGCCTAGAGAAATGTTAATACATTTAGCAATTGTGTTTTTGGCATCCATAACAGAAATCAGGATCTTTTTCGTAATATTACAGGATCAAATAGCTATAAAACTGTTTAACATGTCGTTCTTAAAATATTGATTTTGAAACTTTAAAGTTATCCTTGAGAGCTATTGGTAAAAAGTCTTATTCAAATGAATACATATTTCAGGTGGAAAAAAAATCTTCTCCAGTCAATACATTGCCATCTTGTACAATGTTCTCCTCTACAACATGTGTCTATTTATATTCCACAGTCAATACATAGCCATCTTGTGCAGTTTTCTTCTAGGGTTCGGAGACAGCAGCTTCAACACTCAGGTCAGAGTCTTAGTTTGTAGTGCCGTATATATATATATATCGTCATGGAGCTATGATTTTAAGTATGCTTATATTTACTTGCTTTATGCCAAAATGCAAGAGATATATGGTTGAAAATGAGATCTATCTCACTTAATTTTCAGATAAGAATGGGCTTATGATAGGTTTTTCATTTATCTTATGAGAAACTGATAGTAATACATGACCGGAAGAAAAAAAAAATTTGCCAGGTGAAACATTAAAATCAAGTGCCCTTTGCTTCCTCGTTTCCAGTGCTTTTAAAACCTTTTTTTTAATTTTCAGAATTAGAATGTTTTCTCATTTTCCTATCTCTATCTCTCTGTCTGTCTGTCTCCATCTCCCTTACCCTCTTATTTTGTCTTTTGGCTCTCTCTCTTTCTACCCCTTCAGGGGGCGCTGTGGCCCTGGGGTAGAACATCGGCTTCCGTCGCTAAAGGTCCATGGTTTGAGCCCTGGCAATTTTGCCCCCTACTGGCTAGGTCGGTGTCAGTTTAATTTGTTCCTGTGAGACAGGAGTCATAGTATCCCCGCCCTGTCTCTTTTGTGGCAGCACATGAAATTGTCAGACGTCAGTCTTGGGGTCCATCCACAATACAGCGTATATAGTGCTGATGTTGGGTGTTGATCCAATTCAACTCAACTCATAATAACATTGAGCCATGCTGTTTCTCCAGATTTTCTCTCTGCTGGGTTTTATGTACCCCGAAGACAGTTCACCAGCGTTTGCCCTACTCAAGTTCACGCAGGTAAACAATCTTTGAAATTTCGGATGAGATGTTCAAGTTATTCTGCCTCACTTGAGTGCTTAATGAAATTTATCAATTCCTACTATATTTCCTAGTATTATATTTTACTGTAATATCCTAAACTACTCGCTGATATACTTGAGTCCGGCATAGCTAAGATTTTTAGTTTTGCCTAGAGAAATGTTAATACATTTAGCAATAGTGTTTTTGGCATCCATAACAGAAATCAGGGTCTTTCTCGTAAAGTTACAGGATCAAATAGCTATAAAACTGTTTAACATGTCGTTCTTAAAATATTGATTTTGAAACTTTAAAGTTATCCTTGAGAGCTATTGCTAAAAAGTCTTATTCAAATGAATACAAATTTCAGGTGGAAAAAAAATCTTCTCCAGTCAATACATTGCCATCTTGTACAATGTTCTCCTCTACAACATGTGTCTATTTATATTCCACAGTCAATACATAGCCATCTTGTGCAGTTTTCTTCTAGGGTTTGGAGACAGCAGCTTCAACACTCAGGTCAGAGTCTTAGTTTGTAGTGCCGTATATATATAACGACAAGGAGCTATGATTATAAGTATGCTTATATTTACTTGCTTTATGCCAAAATGCAAGGGATATATGGTTGAAAATGAGATCTATCTCACTAAACTTTCAGATAACAGGCTTATGATAGGTTTTCCATTTATCTTATGAGAAACTTGTGTCTGATAGTAGTACATGACAGGAAGAAAAAAAAAATTAATTTGCCAGGTGAAAAATTAAAACCAAGTGCCCTTCGCTTCCTCGTTTCCAGTGCTTTTAAAACCTTTTTTTTTTTCCAGAATTAAAGTGTTATGTCATTTTTTTTCTCTCTCTTTCTCTGTCTGTCTCCATTTCCCTTACCCTCTTATTTTGTCTTTCGACTCTCTCTCTTCTTTCTACCCCTTCAGGGGCGACGATCAGGTGGGGGGGGGGGGGGGGCGCCCCAAGCTCCCCCCCCGACGGCTGGGATGGGCGGGGGGGGGGGGGGGGGGTAGCCCATTAGCTTCCTGTGCAGGAGTTTCATGTTTGAGTCCTGGAGATTTCGCCCCCTACTGGATTGGTATCAGTTTAATGTATCTGACTGGGACAGGAGTCATAGTATCCTCGCCCTGTCTTATTTGTGGCAGCACATGAAATTGTCAGACGACAGTCTTGGGGTCCGTCCACAATATAGCCTAAATATTGCTGATGTTGTATGTTAATCCAACTCAACTCAACTCATAATAACATTGAGCCATGCTGTTTCTCCAGATTTTCTCTCTGTTGGGTTTTATGTACCCCGAAGACAGTTCACCAGCGTTTGCCCTACTCAAGTTCACGCAGGTAAACCATCTCTGAAATTTCGGATGAGATGTTCAAGTTATTCTGCCTCACTTGAGTGCTTAATGAAATTTATCAATTCCTACTATATTTCCTAGTATTATATTTTACTGTAATATCCTAAACTACTCGCTGATATACTTGAGCCCGGCATAGCTAAGACTAATGTATGTTACTTCTGTTCTAAACTTCTTGAAACTAATACTAAACGCTTAAAATTACTTTCTGGGGTATTTTTGTATAGTTTTCGTCGGTACAATATCATTTCCACAAAAGTTGACATACAAACACACAGTATCTGTCAGCTCATGAACATCGTCTGCGCCGTTGGTAAAGGTTGACCAGTCGTGCACTCGTTGAGTTTCCCACACCTCAGGCACCTTTGTCCCAACCAACTGCACTCATACGTTTGGCAGCTACATATTTCAGTCAACTTCAGCGCTTTAACTTTTGTTGGAAGAGTCTCATCCAAACACAGACCACTGGCCATGCATTTTACCAGATATTTGTCGGTTGAATTCCATATCGTTGATATCCTTTGAAATTTTTTTTTAACTTAAGCAGTAACAGATTTTGTTGAGATGTTGAGATCAAAATATATTTTAAACTTGTTTCTTTCTTGTTTTTGTTTTCTTCTTCTTCTTATTGCTGCTGTTACTGTCTATCTTTGAAACAAAATGAATGACTGTTTGTATTAATCATCTGTCGAAAAATATTTGTGAGATAAATTTTGCTTTAATTATCATTGCTAATAGGATAATAAAAAGTTAGATAAAAAATTCATGCGAGTATGAATGACAGGAAGGAAATATTTGGGTCTACACAAGTCATGAGCATTTTGCTGATGGAGACTTGATCAAGCAGAAACGTTTTCTATGTTTTAATTCTTTATTTACCCCTTGCTGAGTAGTTGACTGCTCATGAGCTGACATTGAAAAGTCTGCAGTTTTGGTAACATTAGAGATAACAGCATAGAAAGGTTGTATCTGTTCAGAAGAATCATTGAAAAATAACAAACTGTAGAGATTGGCAATCTGGTTATAAAATAAAAGAAACATCAGGACTTACTGCCTTGAAGTATAATCTCTAGTAATCCAAACTTTTAATTGTGTTTTTCTCAAAAGTGCTGAAAGTTTAGATGGAACCTTTTATTTTTTTTTCCCGCAAGCTGTATCCTATAATTACATGATAGTTATATCATCTCTGATTTTATCATAGCGATGAGTTTATTATTATTTTCATTGCAACTATTATGGCAATGTGATAATGTGTATCTGATTTTATCACAGCGATCTTTGTGTGTGTTGCTACTATTATAGAAAATATGATTCTGTATATGCTTGTCCTCCTAGTCTGTCGCGGCCGCTGTGGCGTTCTACTACAGCAACGTGCTAATCCTGCAGTGGCAGCTGCTCATCAACGTCTTGTGTGGCACCTTGGGCTTGATGGGTTTCTGCCTGGTGGAGTGGGAGAGCAGTCGTGCGGCGCGCGCAGGCTACCACTCCATCTGACGCCAGGCCGGGGCGGTGAGCCAGTTTGATTACTAGTGGTCTTAACATTCATCGTCAGCATTAAGCTCATTTGCGCATTTTTCTTGAGAAGTGAGGCAGTTCGATTCCGAAGGGTCTTAATGTCCATTCGCATTGTCAGTTACTGAATTGTCTTGCGGAATGGTCTCGAGAAGTGAGACAGTTCGATTCCTCAGGTTATGGACATCTCTTGGGTCTAATGACTATGTATGACAAATTTAAATTGCACCAATACTACAAATATAGCATAATCGAGACTTATGCCAAAATGCGAATGATATATCATTGTAAAGGTGAAAATGAGATCTATCTAACTACACATTCAGATTAAAAAAGGGTTCATGTTTTTTTTTCTTCTTTCTTTTACTAGAAACTTGTACAAAATATTAAGCAGAAATAAGAAAATAAAAGACTTTTGATTAATATTATAAATAAGCTCATTCATAGCAAAATGACTCTTGCAAAAATGGTAGAACAGCGAGGATCTGCCTCCAGACCGAGACAGAGCTGGGACACCAGACTTTCTTTCACATTATACTGACAAACTGTAATGCATACACTTAAAATATACTGCTCTGGGATTTATATGGCTGTTTAATATTGCTGTCCTACATTGAATTTTTGATTTTGAAAATTTTCCTGGAAAACTATTAATTGGAAATATAACCCAAACTTTCTGCAGAAGCCCCCGGATGAGGAGGTCGACACCTCGATCAATGATGGGACAACGGAGGATGGAGCTGGCGAGACGCTGGAGGACCAAGCCAAGCAGCCGATGCTGGAAGCATATCCGTGATACGTGAAAGCGCATCCAGTTTAGCATCTTATCTTCCGTCCATTCTCTCTTCTCCTTCTCTTCTTTGTCCTCTTTATTTGATATTCTCTAAAGAGCGAGGGAGAGAGTTCTCTCCCTCTCTCTTGGTTTAACGTCTCCAAGGTTCCCCTGGAGGGTCCTATACGGTGAAAGTCCTCCTTATACTTACTTCCTGTCTTTGTGTTTTGTTGTTGTTTTTGTTGTCATTGTGGTTGTTCTTCTTTTGATAACGCTTAAGTATTAGACTACTTAGAGCTTTTTGAATTGTAGATCTAGTATATGAATTCTTAATATCATACTCTGGATGCATAACAATTTATTGAAGTGTTAACAGTCAGCTCTTGTTTTACCATTTGTAGCTCCCTATAGTGGGATAACAATCCTTTTTTTTTTTCCGAAATAAATTTCAATGGGAAATAAGGGAAATAATTGAAAGATTGTTACATTTCTAATACCAATAGTCTCCCAACACTCATGTCTAAAACAATAAGGAAATTAACCTCAAGACATCCTGAAGATGAGGCAGCAAAGAGAGTGCATGCCGTCAAGTTTGTTTATCTAGTGAGACATCCACAAAATTTAGTGCCCTGTAAAAGAAGGAGCTATGACTAAAGCGGTCAGTTAACTTGAAAGGCGCCCGTAAGAAATGTTTTGCAATCAGGCATGGTGAAACTGACTCTAAAAGATCTTCTAATCCTCACTTTCTCAAGGAGTAGAATTAATTGTCTTGTTTTCATGGATTTATGATATTTCCTAGATTTTTAGTTTTTGAAAGCTTAAGTTAGACAAACTTTGAAGAATATTAATCATAAACATTTGAAAACTGTTCTCCTTTGGTCCAGGAATTGAAGGCTTTTTTTATTATTTAGATTTCTTGCTCTTTTGCTTATCTGTTGTTCCTATATAAAATATTAAAATAAGTCGGACATGTTAACAGAGACTTAAGCTCAGTATATCTATAGACATATAATGTGTCTAGTCTCCTGTTACATGATCTCTGAGGTCATTCATTTCTTAAAAACATTCAAACCATCAAGACTGCTGTTTTTTTTATTTGTTTTTTTTTATGTAGTGTATACATTCATTTGAAGGGATCCTTTAAAAACTTTTTCAAGGACAGGTGTTTGCCTAATTGAATAAGTAAACTGATAATTTTTTTTCATTTTTAAAGTAAATCTTATTTTTTCCTGAATTTAAATTCTGCCTGTATCCTGCTTTTTATGGGATTTATGAAGCGGGCTCTATTTTTATGTGTGTTTACTGTATAGTTTCTCTCTGATATTTTTTTCTGTTTTGTACAGACTGGTTTTATTTCTCCACTTATAAGGCAAAACCAGTAACTTGAACTGGTATTATTTATAAACTTTTTTATTCGTCACATGTTATATTTAATGTCCCATTTTCTTAATGTTCATTTTTATGCTATTATTTTGTGCTACTATTAATTTGTGTTTTGTTCTTTATGCCTACTATTTTATGAAAGCCTCCTCTTTTTTTGGTGCCTAAGAAAATATAAATGCAGGGCTTTCATTTCGGTGACCAGTTTCTTCGGCATTTTCATAAACTTTTTTCAACATTCATACAAGCCTATGTTGAATCTGGCGAATAAGCTATGGACAGCTTGCAGGGGGGTAGAAAAATAAATCAGATACCATTAAACTTTCTAACTACTTGATTCCAATGATTTTTTTTCAAGAAAATAGGAAGGGAAATGATTTTTGTCTTATTTTTCACTTATATCCCATATTTTTCCCAACAAAATTGATTTCTTAAGTAGGCCTACTCTATTTTAGTACTCCTTGAGTAAAAAGCTTCTCTGGATTCCATCTTATGTGGGGTGAGCTAACATGGTTCTGGCAGGCTGTCTAGTTCTGGTCAAAATAAAATGTTTTTTATCTGCTTATTCCCGCCACTGGGATAACTATACATGTAGTTATTTGTACATTCCTCATGTAACAATATTTTTGTAACGATCGTAAAAACTATTTTCTTAATGATATTTTTTTTAAAAATTGGTTTCTCGTGTTTGAGAGCTATCTCTCAACATTAACTATGGTTGAAATTTATTGTTTACAAACCTGGAAAGTATCGGATAAAACACAGAGGTATTTATGAGAAGCATAGGAAGAATAAATTGTTGCAGGGGTAGTTCGGACAGTTTTAGACATGTTAATCGCCTTTGTTTAAAATTTTAACCTACTATTGATATTTATACACTTTTTTTCAATAATTTTGACACAAAAAATGTCTTAGGATAGTATTTTATTAATAAATTCTGAAAACTGTGCCTTAAAATTCTGACTGTTCTCTTTGTCCAATGGTACCAATATACTTAAAATCATGATTATTACTTGAAGACATTGTGCTGCACCTGTGTACATCTACAATCAACTATTGGAGTTTTATGGTATAGAACTGGATGTAAGAAAGTAGCACAAGGAAGAAAAAACTTTCTGATGCAACATAAAATATAGTGGCAATGGTGCAGAGTATCATGCCTAGCTAGCAATCGTCTCATTTAAATTGAAATGTTTGTCTTTCTAATATTTACTTCTTCATAGTTTTGTAAGTTTGTTTGCTGAGAATTTCTTTTATTGTTCTCTACAGAGGGCCCACTTTTATGTTATTTTTTTTTCTCTCGCAAGTTCTTGTGTAGGCCTTCCTCACTTCCTCAAATACTCTAAATAGTTTGTTGTTGTTGTGAGTAGACAATTATTCAGTTACTTTTGAAATTTGTATCATTGCTTCTAACAAAATTAATGCTTCCCTCTCTTTGTGTTTTTTGGAATGTCACCAAATGGGTGAATCATTGTCAACATTTTTAATTTTAAAAAATTTGATAACACAGCATCATTTCATATTTTTCTACAACTTTTTGATCATCTATATATATAGGCTATTTTAATCAGACTGCTCTGTCTATTTTTGTAAGGCATGACTTGATGAAATACACACACCCATGTGTGGTATCGAGGATCCATAGGGGGCTTTCTTTTCGTGAATAAGAATATTTAAGAATTACCTTTTTCCTCAACACTTCTCTCTTTTCAAATATTAAAGTCATCATTGCACTCGTTTTTCTTTTAAAAAGACAGTAAATCTTATACATGTATACATTGTTTGATATTAACGGAAGAAAAGTGGGTGTAACTAGTCGACGAAATCTAGTGTTCTTTTGCTAGATGTTTGATAAACACGCAAAAAGGCTTCCTGAACCACAGCAAATCTTTTTTTTTGTTTTTTTTTTTTGTTTTTGTTTATTAAGTGCTTTTTTTAAATAACTTTCTGTTTTATGTAAAATAACAAAATGTCTTTTCAATACTTTGCCTAAAAATAGTAGGCTTGAGCTTCAGTTTGCTTCACCAATTCATGCTGTTGCAATTTCATTTGTCTGCTAAATAAAATATTGAGATTTGAAAGTAGTAGTTTATTTTTACATTATGCAAATGTATAAAATTGTTGTCCAAACTTAAAAAATGAATTATTACACATATTACATCTGTTCAAATTTATCTTTTGTAACTTTAATTTACGTAGTTGTTTGGGTTTTGAAATTAAAAGGGGGAATTGTATTTTATGAACAAATATTGGCTTTAAGTTTACTTTTGCTTTAGAATCCATGTAAATATATTTTAGTTGTTTTGATGCTATGCAAGCATGAAAAGTGATATATGTCAATTAATGATGTGAATGTAATCACCATTTTTTATTTATTACATGAAGAAAATTAAATCGACTACTTAACTTTATCTGAACGAAATTCAAAGGCTGAACTTTTTTATGTGTATATTGCCCAAATCAGTAATGATTCAACAGAGATTTTTTTGCACAATTTTTTATTCAGGAAAAGTTACAGTGTTGAGATTATAAATAATTTGCATCATACCGAGCTACTCTTTAAAATCCAGAATCTGTGGTAGTCACTTGAAACAAAAATGAATAAAAGTGTATTTTTTATGATTTATGAAGAAGTTTATGTTTATTTGTTTCATTGTTTTGTGTTGGTGTCTCCGTTTCAAAACGTATGATTGAAAGCTGGGATAATTTTTTATTATATAGTTTACATTGTTATGCAAGTTTTTCTCTACCCACATCATTATGGTTATTATTATTATTATTATTTTTATCAGTAGTTGAGATCCTGTCCCTTGAACGGAAATAATATTTAGTGAATACATGTATGTTTTATGAACATTCAGTCTGCTGGCAGTTATCGGATCGGACGCAAAAAGGAGCATAATATTCCATATTAGGTAAAACAGAGACGAACAGCAGCTGCTAGGCAAAAAATTTAAAAGATTAGAAAAAAATATTGCCCACTGACTTGTTTTTTCAGAGAGAGAGAGAGATAGAGAGAGAGAGAGAGAGAGAGAGAGAGAGAGAGAGAGAGAGAGAGAGAGATAGAAGATACCATAAACTAGTGTTTAATTAGTAAGATTTCATACGGACATCAATTCAGAATCGGGAAAAAATTAGCATATTCCATAATAAAAATATGTGGAAACGGACAGCAGAAGCAAAAAGTTAAAAAAATGAAGCCTAAAGTACCGTGGAACGTTCTGGGGATGGACAACCATCAGTCAAAAAGATTTGCGTAAGCCTAGGATAACAGTGCACGCATACTTATTTCTTGTAAAACAAAATATAGATTAAAATAATTTTTGTTCGACAGAGACAGAGAAAATGTCATATATGGTAATAAATCGTACAGTCTACTGGTAGTAATCCGGGATCGGAAACAAATGAACATATTCTATAAAGATCACGGTAGATGGACGGGAGTTTACATAGGCCTACGCACTTTAATTATGTAGGTCCTAGTGTGCAATACGCTATAGCAAATTTTAGCAAATTTTTGCTATACGTACGGTACTTTCTAAATAATTATAATTATTTGTATAAAGCTCATACTATAGATCTACGCACTATAAATGTGAGGACCCAGCGTTGTTTGTTTCAATAAAATCATTATTTAATCAAGCCCATGAAGGCAGCAAAATTCTTTCATAGATTAACGTTTTCTAAGTCTCAAGAATAAATAATAACTTGTGCATGTGAAATATCACAGCGAGGTAATTATATGCAGCGTTTGTGTTCATTCTTTGGTAAAATACGGTACTAATTGTGACGTGCGTAAAGGCCGCAGAATTTTGACAGACATGCTATGGTGCGTTTGGACTCATCCGAGACTGGCAGCTGTTAGGCAAAAAGTAAAAAGATAAGGCCTGGGTCCTGGGGCTGGGAACCATATTTATAATGTTACGGAAGAGTATACGGTAACCAAATCGTCAAAAAGACTGGCTTAGGCCTGGGATTACATTAATTCTAAACCCGGGAAGGGAAACAAAAATCGTGTCGATTAAAAAGTTACAGAGACAAAAACCCAATAACTTAAACAAATTTTTTTCTGCTCGGGACTATAAGAATATAAGGTATGTAGTTCGGTTTCTTTCGTCTTATAAATTAACGGTAGAAAGTTATGAATTCTGAAGGTGCCAGCGCACTGGACGAAAAATAGAGCTTCATTCACGCAAAATTTCAAGAAGATCGGTGCTGTGGTTTATTAAGTAGAGGTA
Organism: Elysia chlorotica; assembly: GCA_003991915.1. Taxonomy (NCBI): domain Eukaryota; kingdom Metazoa; phylum Mollusca; class Gastropoda; family Plakobranchidae; genus Elysia; species Elysia chlorotica. The sequence goes on along the minus strand of RQTK01000370.1, from coordinate 299,317 downwards.
AGTAAAAATTGTGCTTATTTTTTGTATTTTAGACTTCAGACCTAGATTCCTCCTTTCTACTTTTTTTTCTAGATTGTCTGTGATAGGTCATAGAAAAGAAGCCTATTTATTTAAAAAAAAAACAACATATAAATTAAATAGGTTAAAAAAAAAAACTATACGCGGATCTAAAATAGAACATAGTCATCGGGGGGAACAAATGCAAATAATCCCTCATTAGTGTCAGTGGCAATATCTATAGTTAAACAATATGTAATGTTTTTACCTTATTCAACCCATTCATCAAACGTTCAAATACCACAATTTCAATTAACAATGCTGTTTCCCACATCATTGAAAAGAGTTCTCAAGACTCTAGATCTAGATCTAGATCTTCAAATAATTAGCCCTAAATCAAATATCGCTTATTACTTTAATTTGCTAAACCAGTTCTTCTATCGTTTATGGAAGAACTATTAACGTTTCTTTGAAATTAGGAAAACAGTCCAAAACTAGCTGAATAATCGCTTGTTCAGGCAGATAAATTGGTGATAGAACTCATGAGCACAAATCCTAGTGCGTAGCCATTTTCTGATTCCGGCGGGAGCAAAATCGGTTTGGGGTGCAGTTTTGTACGGCTTGTGGCATCTAATATGATCTAGGAAAAAGATTTCTCCTTTTAAATTTATCTTGTATTTAAGAGATAAAAATCTAAACTACCCATAGATGCAAATAAGATTAATGTAGACTTAGTATTAATTATTTTATGGCACGCTTGAAAACTTTCTACTGACATTTTACGGACAAGACATCTAGATACAGAGACTTTGATGGTGTCAAATCAAGGATAATAATCCGAGCTTTAGAATGATGTATATTAACAATATCCTAGGTACATTGAGTTCTTGGGTGCCAAAAACTGTCAAAGATTACACTACGTTCTAGCGAATTTTTTTGTTGCAGTTACGAACCTATGTTTTAAACCACAAAAAAATGGAAGACAAACAAGAAAGAGTTTATATTTTCCAATACAAGAAGGTTTCTTATTTTCAAAATGTATTTTTTTATTTTATTTATAGCTTTTGTAGAAGTGATTTGATACACAAAAATGAAAGGTCTTAAATTAACACGGGGAGCACTGGTGTAACAAAATACTTTGCGCTTGGTTTGAACTACCTATGACTAGCCAAGACCTTTTACCCTTGCAAGGTTTTGCTCCTGCCGTTTATTATCGTATAAATATATGTAATATTAAATATGTAATTGTCATTAACCCAACCTTGTTGTTACTAAAACCAAAAGGTGTGGTCATAGATGAAAAAGATTAATAAATAATGGTACTCCTTTGTTATATTAAGGCAAGTATTGTGCTCTTAAACATAATAATGTTGTCATACCTAGTTACATGGCCTCGTAACAAATATTAATTTTTTGTAAGAGTGAAAACGGGATGGCATGGTAGAGTTTAAGTCCCATCTACGATAGAGCCGACTTTCTGACCTTGACCTTTGTGTCTTCATTACAGGCTATGCTGGTCCGATTGACGGGCAGCCTGAACATCCCCCTCCCCCTCAGCCGAATTGTCCAGGAAACCACGGCCATACTATCAGTCGGCCCACTAGGGTGGAGTGTCGACATGATCCCGTCGCATGTACGTGCCGCCATTGCTTTGCTGAAATTACAACACAGACTAGCCACAAGGCGGGCCTTTATTCGTGGCTTCTTTGCTTGTTGATTTGCCTTGCTGGGTAAGTATTTTGTTGGTATACAAAACAGAAAGGTATCCGAAGTGGAAACAAGAGCGCAACGCTTGAGAGTGAACCTACCTAATTGTTAAGGACCCTAGCGGATGCATGTGCGCAAGTAATAGCGGTAGTAATAAGAAAAGTAGAAATACCGCACTCACAACGTGGCAACTAAGAGGCACGATAAAAATAACGCAACTAAAGGTTTACAGAGTATTTTATAAAAATGTTTCACCTTTATTGGCTTCATCAGACTAATGAACATTAATACAGTGAAACAATTAGCACAAAAGGATGTACAAAATTTAATACATATGTACTATCTTCCGAGGCCGTTGCACGTATATAGTTCAGATTGTGAATGTTGGCATCCAGGTGAAATAAAATAAAATGCACCTTCAGAACGGTGTGGAGTGCTGCTTGTTTGTTTGATACACCTATCCAGCCTCTTAGGACAGACAGGTCAACACAAAGAGGCAACCTTCACAACCACAGGTCGAGACTCAGTTTGTAATGTAAACGTAAAAAACAGATATGAATTGATAAATATGGATCATAATTGTGTTAAACAATTTGGATAAGCGTGGAAGAAAACAGATAATTATGAACTTTCCTCCAGTATAATTATATCAAGCCGTCTTAAAGGACAAAATACTGAGACATTGAGAGAGGCTTCCGACGCAGTCTAATTTTTTGTTCTTTTCAAGACTTGTTTCTCTAAATTGTCCTTCTGTTGTTATTGCTTACATGCATTTTTAAAATCACAACGTAGGTGCTATCTCCTTAAGTAAAAGTAACTTAAAAAACAATCAATCGTGAGGACTTATTGAAAATGCAAACAGTGTGTTTATCTCATCTTTCTGCTCTTTAATCTCTGTAGGTGTGATCTCGGTTGTTGCTGTATTCCATTCTGCGTTAATTGCTCCAGGGATATTGTCCACACCTGCCCAAACTGCGGCAAGCGGATTGGCGTCCACAAACGCCTGTAATCTAACCCAAGTTTTAACAGGACGATTGACTCTCACGTTGGGAAAAAAGGAAGAAGAAAAGGAAGAGTTAAGTTTCGCGTTGAAAAAATAGAAACGGAAAGAGTTGGCTGTCACGTGAAGACAGGAAGAGTTGAATGGGATTTGAAAAAAAAGGAAAATGAAAAGGGAGAGAAAAAAAAAAAAAAAGAGAGAGAGAGAGAGAGAGAGAGAGAGAGAGAGAGAGAGAGAGAGAGAGAGAGAGAGAGATAGAGAGAGCGAGAGGGGGAGAAGGGGTGACACATTGACTCTCTATACGGAACTTTGGAAGCGGTATCCTACTCCTAGAGAGAGAGAGGAAGAGAGGGAGGGGAGTGAGAAGAAGAAAGTGAGTGAGAGAGGAACAGAAGGTGAAAGAGAGAGAGTGAGTAAGAGAGGGTGAGAGAGAGAGAGAGGAAGAGAGATAGAAAGAGAGTTGAGTTGGTTTAGTGTCCAATATCAGCACTGTATATAAGATATTGTGGACGGGCTTCAAGACTGACGTCTGACAATTTTATGTGCTGCCACACACGAGACAGAGATGGATACGATGACTCATGTCTCAGCTGGTCACATTAAACTGACACCGACCCAATCAGTGCGGGGCGAAATCGCCAAGACTCGATCCACGAACCTCCTGCGTTGGAAGCCGACGTTCTACCCCAGGGCTACCGCGCCCCCAAGAAAAAGAGAGTGTGTGAGAAACTGACAGAGCGTGAGAGAGTGAGTTAGAGTGAGAGAGAGAGAGAGAGAGAGAGAGAGAGAGAGAGAGATAGAGAGAGAGAGGGGACTGAGGGAGAGAGAGGGGGGAAAGAGGGAGAAGAATAATGAGGCAGACATTGACAATGGGAAAGAGAGAGAGAGAGAGAGAGAGAGAGAGAGAGAGAGAGAGAGAGAGAGAGTTTACCACTCTCTCTTCCTTTTAGAGAAAGCACACATTCAAATGTCTTTCTCGAAAACCCTTAAAAAACTGTAAAAGTTTTATAGTTTTAGAGTTAAAGGCGATTTTAACGTTTTACGTGACTGTCTGAGTTAGACTTGGTTAATTGGGCAACTCTCGCAACAAGTGCCATGGATACACAGGCAGCGCAAGAAGTGATTGATACATTGTATTCAGAATTTAAATTTGGCCATACTGTTTTAATTATTATTTTTTTTTGGTTGCTTTTTATGTGATGAGGATGCATAAAAGCACAATAATCTTAACCTCATCAATAAAGATTTGTAATTTCGAACTACATTGTATATAAAAAAAGCCCCCTTGTTTAACTAGATTTTGTATTTGAGATGATCCTAAATATCGATTTTCTATAGACCGCTATTATAATATCGGCACGAATTTGACAGAACTTTGCTAAATTTTGTCAATGAAATTGTACTTTGCACGTAAATTTAGGCATACTCTTCTCTCTCGGTCCGACCAATTTCTTTGCCGATGTACTTTAGGAAACAAATTATTAAACAATGTAAAAATGATAACGCTATTAAGTGCCGATTAAATCGACCTTGGACTATCGTGGTAAATGCCACTTACAACAGATCATATAACATCAACATGTTTTAATTGCCGTTGGACTAAATTACTCGTGTTTGTCTTTTCCCATGAAATACATATTTGTTATCCACCATTTTCGATAAACGTGTTGAATAGCCATGTTTATATATTGCTTCGATTATTAATTATTCATTTATTAAACGAAAATAGACAAAACAAACATGTGCGCGTCTCCCTTTGATGTTTTTTTTTAATGCTCAATCTGTCTCTCTTACTCTCCACCTCGTTTCTCTCTGTGCATGTTGTTTCATCTTTTTAAATTATCATCGGTTTATACCATGCTATGGTTTATACCGATCCACGTCGCCAGTAAGTAATGACAATATAAAAAGGACATAATTATAAAATAATATGAAAATTTTACTTAGGAAATATCTCCTTGAATATCTCCTTTCAATGGCGAGCTATTGGTTCTCAATAAATGAATATGTACACATCTAGCCTGCAAGAAATTTATAAGTCATTTATGCATTTCTTTCAGGTAGTGAGAGAGAGGGAGAGAGAGAGAGAGAGAGAGAGAGAGAGAGAGAGAGAGAGAGAGAGAGAGAGAGAGAGAGACAGAGGCAGAGAGATATAGGAGTGAGACAGAGATGGATAAGATAGATAGATAGAGAGAGACAGAGATGGATAGATAGATAGATAGATATATAGATAGATAGATAGATAGATAGATAGATAGATGGATAGATAGATAGATAACGAGATAGATAAATAGATAGTCCCAAGTTGTTCTTGCTTTACCTCTTATTCTATTTTTGGACGCCTTGGAATAATCACTGCGATATTTTTAACTTCGTGACGTAGGTTTAGGAAAGTTCCGGTATCGACCTTTTGGTCTGTTTTAGACTTTTGGGCAGAAATTAATTGAGAATAGTTGATGAAGAATGGTGGTACTATCCTAGCTAATCTTAAAGAATGCTTTTCATTTAACAGGTAGCTACTCAATAAAATAACCAAGAAAGCTCACCGATAATTTTGAAGTTGAAAATGAATAACCATGCATCAGCATGGGTGTTGTAAAAGTAGTCTTACTGATAACTAACTATTTTTAATGGTATCGCCCACAGTTGGCCAGTTGCTCAATGACCGAGCACAATGTAAACAATCACGTCAATCTGCAATGACAAGAACCTGATTCAGGCTCTAGATTGCTAAGTACTAAAGTACTCTGTCACACCCTCGAGAGCCTGACGCCTGACCAAGTTAACGATTATTGATTTATATTGGCAATATCTACATTAGATCAACACCCTGTCGATAAATTCCGGTTTTTGATATTCAAGAGCTGATTTAGAGAATCAAGACACCAGGAAAGTTTCTAGGTAATTTAGATATAGGATCTAGATCTAGGTGTAAGTCAGATTTGAAGATGAATCCAGGGTAATATTTAGACCTAGACATAGATCTAGATCTATGAGAAAGGTCATAAGGTGCCAGAGGAAGGATTTTAGAAATGCATAAATCAATTTCTAAGGGTTTCTAGATTGAAGTTAGAACTTCAGTAGGCCTAAATGTTTTTTATGGTTGGGATTCGTCAATACCGTTTTCTAGGATGACCTGAAAGTGTTTGATGTGACATGTCACATAGCCTAATTATGCGAATTGCCAGAAATCTCATTAATTGACTTAAATCCATAAATAAAACAATACACATTTATCTAGCTATAGTTGCTTTATATGTACCACAGAAAAATTAAAAGCCAAAGTTTCTTTTGCAATTGACTGGATACTAATAATACAGCCCTCTTATGAAAAAATAACATAGTAGCCCTATGTGCCATTCTTTAGTTTGCAGAGGCCAATCTAAAGATAGAGGCATTTAACGATAAAACTGCATATAGCAATCACAGTTCATTGAACTGATAAATCCAAAATGACATGTCTCTCGATCGAAATAAATAAAAAAAGACCTATTTGGAAAGGACGAAACAAGAAGAGTCTTTGTTTTGTAAATTTGTTTATCAACTGACTATATTGTGTTATTGCATTTATAAGGCAAATAAACTGGATATATTATGAGATAAGCGGTAATTGGTTGAATGCAATGAATGTTGCTAGATATAGATTTATTACTACCTCTACATCTCAAAATTGTTTTACAATCACTACTGCTGCTGCTGGTGGTCCTCCTCTTCCTCCTCCTCCTACTACTACTAAAGTTGGACCCGCCTAATCGGAAATTTTAAGGAGAAGGAGCGTTCTCCTGATAACTTGGGTTTTCATGATTTTGCAGGTCGTGTACTTTTAAAAGTACACGTAACACATATAAAGCTATATATATGCAAAATACGGCTAAGTACACATTTTATATTGAATATGTATAGCTTAAGAGAGTCAGTAGGGGGGGGGGGAGGGGGAAGAAGAAGAAGAGAAGAAAAGAAAAGAGGTAAAGCAATCTTGAACAACTTGGGACTTTGATATGGTAAATTGCTCTGCAACTTTCATTAGCACTTTAAGTTTAACCTCAATAGACTAATAAACTCGTTTTTTTTTCTGGCCATCTTTGACATTCAAAGATCAGCAAAGAATAAGATGTCCAAATTCAAGCAACACTTTTAACACACACACCCAGCTCTGAGAACAAACACAGTCCAGCCAACACCTTCCTGAGATGCAATGATCCATTTAGCCTACGGTTTAGCACATAGCAGACACACATGGCGCGTCATCAGATAACCATTATTTTTGCACAATTCTAGATGCTGTCTTACATATATGCTTGATTAGCTGTAGAAAACATAGGCCCCGTAGCTACCTACCTGAGACCAATGAACCTTGTGGCCCACAGCCTGCCTGGTACAGACAGACGCCCATGACGACGCTCTGTCCCTAATAGGTTCACTTACCTGCGTCGTAAACAAACACAGTAACATCTTGTCGAGCCTAGGAACAGACTTCATGGGCCATATCTGCTTATTTATGCTTAACATTAACACATCCATTCCATAGTGATGTGTGAAATTTTTTCGTGTTTCCCGATTTGGCGGGTCGGACTACTACTATTACTACTACTGCGACTGCTAGTCTGCTACCACTGCCACTACTACTGCAACTACTTCTACTACTACTGCTGCTGCTGCTACTACTACTACTACTACTACTACTACTACTACTACTACTACTACTACTACTACTACTACTACTACTACTACTACTACTACTACTACTACTACTACTACTACTACTACTATAACTACTAATATTAATTAAACATAATCCTTATTTTTTAAGGAAGAAAAAGGTAAAAATTCAATTTTTCACCTTAAAATATAAAATTTTTTAAATGTACTACTACTACTACTACTACTACTACTACTACTACTACTACTACTACTAATATTAATTAAACATAATCCTTATTTTTTAAGGAAGAAAAAGGTAAAAATTCAATTTTTCACCTTAAAATATAAAATTTTTTAAATGCTCTAGAGTTTAGAGTTATTTATGCATTTGATTTGTGAGATATAATTTTAAAAGGATCTAAGCAACTCTTTCCTTTAAACTGAAAGACTCTACTTATCGAGGAATCTATTTTGGTCCCTTTATTTATATACATACTTCATCTTTCCGTTCCCTGACCAAGGAGGATGTCAGGCTATCCAGCAGGTCCCCCTCCCCCATACTCGGGCACCAATGACATGGCAGGTGCGGCGTATCCACCTCCTGCTCCGACTTACAGCGACCCCTCCAAGGGATACTCAGGAGGTATGTAGAGCGTTTTATAGCAAAGTTGTATCATGGTCCTCTGTTTTTCTTTTATAATTTATATAGTATAGTGGCATTAAATCTAAATTTCAAATCCTAATAATAGTCCTCTCATTTATTTTGTCCACCTGTCTGTATATGATGTTATATGAATTCTTTGCCTTCCTGTATTTCATTTTCCTATACCATGCCTATGTAAATCTGTTTTGTCATTAAAATAATATTTTGTCCAGTTATATCTTGTCTCTTTTCTACGTTGCCCTATTTCAGCACTTTTTGAATTGTATTTATAGTAGTCAACATTTCCTTAAAAGACTTAAATACTTTGAATCAAATTCATGTTTATTCAGTTAAAAAAAAAAGAAAGATAATTTTTCCTGTGCCTTATGAAAAACAGTGGTCTAAAATGGTTTGCAGAGTGTAACATAGTTTTCTTCAAAGTGTACCTTCTGTTCCCTGCAGGTCTACCCCCAAATCAGCCTTATTATGCTTGGCAGGGTTACGGTATGAGTGGTAAACACATTTTCTATAGAAACGTTTTGTATTTTTATGTTGTGAGCCTGTCTGGTTGACTCTGTAAATGTTGTTGCTGGCTTCCTTGATTTTTACATATATCACGTTCCTTACAAGAGTTGACATTATGATTAGTGTGTTCTCACTCTAGACATGTGATAAGGATCCCAGAAAACTTGCAATGGTTGTGAGCTCCGTTTTCTTGTTATAAAATTATTTATGAATTGTGCAATATACTGAAGTTTCCAGGTTTGTTTTTTTAACGATAGGCTGATTGTGTCAGAAATTTAAATTCATGTTTTTTTTAAATTTTGATGTTGATTGTTGAGCAGGTATACTAATATGAAACACTTAAACTGCCTGAGTTGTATTTCAGCAAGAAATATTTTGCCTCAGTTGGGAAACTTGATTTTTTTTTAATATAGTCCTTAAAAATTCTGATATGCAGAAGGAACATTATAGACTTAAACATAAGTCAAAATGAAATGTCTGCACTTAAAAAGTTTAAACATTGTTAAAATAGGAAGTTATTTAAGTTCTATCAGCACAGTAATTTATGGACATTTTCACTAAAAATCAGTAGGAGATAGATCTAGATCAATTCAATAGCACTGACCAACAGGAAATGTCTGCATCCACACGTCTTTTAGAAAAGATTATTATTATCGCAGTACTTGTAAGAAGTGCATTACATTGTGCAAAAGAGCAAGTTACCCAATGTTTCAATGTTAAAAATGAGGAATCTCTTGTACTTTGCAATGTTTTAAAATGGTTCAAGTAGATCCTCGTTCTGTGTTGCACTTGAGTAGGTTTTCAGTGTATGCGGATCCGGGTGGGCCTCTGTGTTTGAGCAAACTTCTTTTTTGAAGCTTTTAGGAGCATGGACACAGACTTGCATTAACATTTATTTGTGTATTGGTCTAGTTACAGTCCATACTTGATCAAGGCCTACTTGTTAGTTCAATCTGTAGATGAGAGCAGAAATTGTCGCAGGAAATAGTATGCTTACTTTGAAATGATGGAACCATTGAAAGAAACTGGTTAAAATGTTGGTCAGAATTCTTATAAATGACATTTCTTGATTATGATAACAGAGTGTTATTTTGACCATCAGCCTGTGCATGCTGATACTTTGTTATTGTTACCTTCTCAGAATCATTAAAGTTTAGTACGTATGTAGTTCGTTATCGGCTGGCTTATGATTTCTTTATTGGAGTTAGACTGAAAGACGTGTCATTATAATAGTTAATGTGAACAATCTAGAACTGGAGCTTAACATTAAGTGTAAAGACTGGCGAGATAATCAACACTTAACAATTTGATTTGTATTTTTTTTCCTTAACTGCGCCATTTCTTTAGTACAGCATGTAAGCAAATAAATTTTCCTGTTAGACTTTTCTTCTTACTAGAAAATCGTTTACTGAAAGTGGTAGTGATTGTATTTCAAAAGAAAGCCGGTACTTTTTAGTTGAACAATTTTTCATTTTCAGTTTGTGATGTTATGTAATCCTTTTCTTTATGTGTTTTTGTTTTTGGTTAAGTAATGAGTGATGCCTCGATGAATTTTAATTTTATATATCTACATATCTACTTCCACTAATATTATCACAATTGGATGTGCGAGTCCTGATAGTTTTGAGTGGCATTGACTTGCGTATTTGATTTATTTTTTACTTATAATATTTTGACTTACCTTTTTTATGATGTAAATTGTGTTTTAACTGCGACAGTTGACTGCAGCATTGAAAAAAAAAAAAAAGGAAAAAATGTAAACTTAAAAAAAAAATGACTGAGACTTTTAGAAAAAGCTGTAAATGTTCCAGTTTTAAATCTAAACTTTCCATGCAACAGCTGTGAACAGGCTTGGATTTGATATTGAATCCAATCCTTTCATGGTTGTTTTACCCACATTTCTTACCACCAAATACATGTAGTCACGTTTGTTGGTTATTTATTGCTTATGTCTATGAACCTGTACCACTTGTTTTGATACTCATACGTTTCCACTTAACAATTAAATTAATACTTTGGGAATAAAATTTCTTTTCACAATAAGAGGCTGCATCGGTTCTGTTTGCTTCAATTAATTTTGTGAATGTGCAGGTTTTAATTTTTCAAAGATTTATTTTGACATTATTTAACGAGTCTGTTTATTATCTAAAACTAGAGATATTATTAACATTAACAATATGTCCAATTTACGTTCCACCATTTTGTCAAAGGATACAACAATATATTTTTGAAATTTCCTTGCATTAGATTTTTTGGGAAGCTAGAAGATTGAAATATGAGTATATTATAGTTATATATTTATATTAATGAAATCGCCTCCCATTGTATTGGTTGTAGGCTAAAAGATTCAGTGAATTCATAACTGTATGAGATATTTATATATTTTCACTATATTTCCTTGTTACTCTTTTTTTTTGCTTTAACGCTCATTGCATATATATCTAAATCTCCTTTTACAGTCAAGGCATACATATATATATAACTCATTCAATTCTCCCTACTCAACTTGTATGACCTTGACTGTAAAATTAGATTTAGATATATATGCAATGAGCGTTAAAGCAAAAAAAAAGAGTAACAAGGAAATTCAATTCTTCCTACTCAACTTGTCCCAGGCTACAGCGACCCGGCGATGTCAGGGGGAGGCTACTCTCAGCCGTACGGCGGCGACTACTCCCACTCAGCGACCACGGTGGCCGTGACCCAGCCGACCCTGGCCGTGACCCAGATGTTTCGCGAGCTGCCGGTACGCTGCAAGTGTCCACACTGTCAGGCCGACGTCCAGACGGGAACTCACTACGAGACCGGCACGCTGACCTGGATTCTGTGCGCAGTTATTTTCATTGTGGGGTGAGTTGCTTTGGTTCATTTCAGCGCTATTTCTTTAACGTTTAGCAAGAAAATGTTTATACGTTTACCCTCTTATCATAGTGTCAAGGTTCTCCACATTTGCCTTACTTCATGTGGTTGCTTATTTTTCTCAGATGACCGACTTGTTCCTGATTTACCCTGGTTGCCTCACTGATAAAAACTATAACCGAACAGATATTTTGCAGTTTGCATTTTTCTAGGATTAGTTTCAATATACAAGCTTGTTAAGAGCTGACATTGTTGCATGAGTTGTGATCCAGAATTTTTATTGAACTATTAGCTTTTAATACAAAGAATTAAAAAAAAAAATCAAAAGAAGATGTTGCAACAATTTACAACTCATTTTAGAAGTGAGCCATCTTTCTTCTTTTAATTTTTTCTCTTATTTTACTTTATTACAGGCAGAAACACAATTTTCAAAACTAAATTTAAATTTTTTTTATTTATTGTCAAACTCTTGCTATTTTTAGCCCAAATGAAATGAACATATAAAAGTGTTTTAGTAAAGATATTAGAACTAAATATTGACTTCACATCTTCCCTGAGATAGCAAATTTTCACAGCCAACACATCATTCTAGTTAAAGTATGTTCCTTTTAGCATCTGACATTTGCGTCACAAAATCATATGTCATTATATAATAAAGTAGCATAGCCAGAGATGAGATTAAAAAGCATAAACTAAAAAAATACAAAAAAAAAAAAAAAGACAAGACGTGGATAGACATGTGCATGTATTGTAAAAGGGTACACTCCTTCAAATGTATTGTCAAATCTTTTTTTTTTTTTTTTTATATTGCATGCTTGTTTGGTTTGCTGCTGCCAATCAATTAGTCTGCTCTATGACCATGTATCTCGAGGTTACTTCACTTTATTCCTTTCAGCCTGTTTGTCTTAACGTATTGCTATTTTGGCTAGCTAATAATAATAATAATAATATTTATTTATTGAGCGCTTTCCCTTCACAAAGCTCAAAGCGCTTAACAACATTTTAAGCATAATCACAAAAGTGTTTAATAGAAACATTTACATACACAATTCCCTAAAATAACTTTTTAAAAAAGCAAAACATTGCATAGAAATATAATAAAAGGCTCTTAAGGTTATACACAAATAGTTGTTATAAATACATGTTATTAAAACTTAGAAAAACAATGATATTTAAAACACATTGATATTATTAAACATTTCTATAGATATATCACAGAGTCAGAAATTGTTTTTAAAAAATCGAGTACTGATCCTCGGATAAGAAAGAGAGTGGAGAAAAAAGGATGATGAGCGTACGAGATAAAACCAAATAGTCAATTCGAGGAATTTTAATATTAAAATGAGACTTTAAAAAGATGCGTCTTTAGTTTAGACTTGAATAGTGTTAATGAATTAACATTTTTCAATTCGTCCGGAAGGTTGTTCCAAAGGTTTGCACTTTGGAAAGTGAAGGTTCTTAGACCGAAAGTTTTTAAGTTGTATCTAGGTTTGACTAGGAGGTTCTTGCCAGCTGAGCGTAGGTCTCTAGATGTGTGTAGGGTATAACTAAATCTTTTAGGTATTCTGGAAAGTCGGACACATATTGGCACTGAAAGAGAATAGAAGCTAGCTTATAATTTATCCTAGAGCTGACAGGAAGCCAATGAAGATTTTTAAGTAAGGGTGTGATGTGTTCTTTTTTTTGTTACCTTCTTGACAAGTCTAGCTGCATTGTTTTGAATCTGTTGGATTTTATTCAATTTATAATCGGGAAGCCCTGCCAGCAATGAATTACAGTAGTCGATTCTGGAAAGTACTAGTAACATACTCAGAATATTTTAGATCTGATGAGAAAGGAGAAGTTATCACTAGCTTCAATAACCCTTGCATGTTGTTGAGAACAAGTCTATTTTTTAATACTCTCTCCATATTTACTTAAATTGGAGATAATTTTACTTTCTCTAAAAGTGTCTTTGCTTCCTTTCTGTTTTATTTTAAACACAGAGCTACATGTAACTTTCGACCGTTCCTGTTTCAGATTTTTCTGTGGCTGTTGCTTCATCCCGTTTTGCATCGACAGCGCCAAGGATGTGGTCCACACATGTCCGAGCTGCCGTCAGCAAATCGGACGCTACAACCGCCTCTAGCTCTAAAAGATGGAGATAATGAGGGGAAAAAAACCTGTCGAGTGGAGGCAATTGTGAAAAATCACAAGAAAAGTGGTCACGTAATATTTTGGATACCTGCTGTTCGACCAAGTTAAACAAACAAGCAGAAAAAAAAGATATTGATATTGAGATATTATAATCATATAAATCGAAATGTAATTTTTTACCACTAAGAAAGAGATATGATTTTTTTTGACGATCTAACTTGTAAAAATTGCTAGAGTTTGCAAAACAAAAAATTGTCTGTGCAAGGAATCAGGATCAAATTGGTCTTTTTTTTAGTAATTCAAACTTGATCAGCCACTTTTAAAACTACAAATTGTATTCTTGGCCAATATTTTATCATTCGTGTAAAACTTGTTACTGTTTGAAACTTTGTTTGTTAACATGTCAGTGTAGAGAATCATTTACCTGAAAGACATATGTTCTACTTTCAACCTTTTATGGGTTTTATGGCAGACGCAGTGAGAGGATAAAATACTTATTTATGTACTTATATCAGAAAGATTCCCTCTCAAATTTTCTCGGCATGCTGCCTTTTTTGAATCATGGCAAAATAAATGTAACAGACAGTCTGTTATTACAAATCAATCTTATCATCTACACAATTGTTCAAGTCATGTTTTGTCTAATCAGAAAAGAAATATGCAAATAAATATTTTTGCTCTGCGTTTGTTAAATTTTCCTCCCCTGGATGATACAGGGGTTTGTAAATGGTAAATGGTCGTCAAAAAAGAAGTCTGATTTTTTAAATCTTTCTTTTATTTGTGGGTCTACATTCTTTTATCATCAATTCCAATGTGTTAGACCTTAGCGTCAAGCAAGTCACCTGTAATGTCTAACAATTAATGAGGTATCATTACTGTTGTTTATAACTATGTGTCATGTAATATTCCTGTATTTTCTGAAGTTTTCAGTTATTCCTGTAGAAAATCCACGTACTTTAATGTAATCACTGTAACCAACCCGTGTTGCTTATACTGCTTTGTGATTCTACTTTTTATCTTTAATAACACCTCAGTATTCACCCTTTTGTTTTTATTGACAAATCATCATGAAGGTTTTTTAACATGTAAACATTTCTGGTTTGATAATAACGTCTATAATTTTTAAATGTTTACAACATTTTGGAATATTGATCTTATGATTAAATAAAAAAGACCAGCAAAAAAAGCAAAGAAAGTCAATTTTTAATTAAAAAATTATTTTTAGTAACATATGCATGATACAGTACTATAAACAGACCCTAGGAGTGCTTTCAGGACTGCTATCGATTTCTTCACCATGCATTTATTAAGTTTTTAGTGATCTTTTCTCACATGATTAAAGGCACAGAACAATCAGTATACCCCAAATTAAAAAAAAACTGGAAGGCAGCTGTTGTTGATGATTGTCTTCATATGTGGGTTTCTTTTAATAAAACAATAACATTCCCTGAATAAACTTATCTACATCAAGATCAGTGTTTATTTCTTAATCATGAAGAAAGAGGAGAAAAAAAATATTCACAGGAAAATTAATTTACATACCACTATCTAGATGAAATGTTCTTATTTCTGAACCCCATAGTATTATACAATTTTAAATTCAATTTTCTACATTAAACTTATGCCTTGTTCTGGGAGAAACCCTTGTCTTTCTATTGCTCAAAGCATATTAAAAGTCTTTGGCATTACTACCTATCAATGGAATAAAATTTGAAATCTTTGTTTTATAAATTATAGAATGTTCCCTCAAAGATTATCTATCTTAAAAGCTTTTATAAATCCATTTGAATAAGGAGTTTTTATTTATTTTGGTTGTTTGTTTGTTATAAGTTTTAATTTTTTTTTATAAACACAACTCCACATTATAAAATATTCTGTCTCAATCATGTCAAATCCAGATTAAAAATAATCTAAAATGTATTCATACTGAATGAATTGTGAATATCCTTGCTAGAAATTTTATTTAAATACCTGTCCCCTCAGTTTTTTGCGGCCGCAAATTTCGGCCTCTTTCGCAAAAAATCGCAAATTTCACGATTTTTACGGAATGGTAAAAAAAATCATGAAAATACTCAAAATGTTAAGATCTGAAAATTTAATTGAAAAAACTAGACATAGCAAGACTTATGTCTGACTTTCAATCTTCACTACCGGCAATGAACACACCATATGAGATGGGTGCATACATGTTCGAAAGACAGTCACATTTTTCTCCCTAGAAAAGAAAAACAAAAAAAGCTCTCCAAACTTTTCCTTCTCTCCCCTCTTTCTCTCTGTTTCGTTCTGTCTGTCTGTCTGTCTCTCTTTCGCCCGCTCACTATTTTCAGCTTCCTCATGTTTCTCTTTCTCTTTTTTCTTTCTTTCTCTCTCACCTTTGGTTACGTTTCTTCCCTCTTCTTTCTATGTTTCTATTCTTCTTGCAACACCATTCTCTTACTCCTCTTTTTTTTCTTCTTTCTCTCTCTCTCTCCCTTTTTCGCTAATTTTAGGGTTTCTAATGCGAAAAGCTGCTGGGACAGATATACAAGTGAGTTTGATGTATAATTGAAAAGAAAAAAACATTGATGTCTTTAATAATGTTATGATTCTCACATGGGCACTTTCTTTCACTGATGCCATTAATGGTGACTGGATGAGGCAGAAGCTCCTTAGTTTCTCCCCCTCTGGCAGCCTGTAGCATTTGTCAGACTTAAATCCTGGAACCCATAGCAAATCAATCCTGTTTGGACACATTAAACAAAGTGAACGAGAATGATGTCGTTATCGTCCACGCCATAAATTTAAGCTCTCTTCTCCTTTTCTGTCTCTCTCACTTACTCACTCACTTTAAATCTTTCCTCCTCTCCCTTTTTTGTTGTTGTTTACTTAATATTTACAATGAACTAAAGCTATCAAAAATGGTAAAATTTATGGTGAACATGATATTTAAACTAAAAAGTTGATCTGTGGCAAATCCGATAAGAATGTACCAATTTATAATTAATAATTAACAGTCTGTACTACTCTTTGATGGAAGGTAAAATTTCCATTGTATTTCCATTTTATCACAGAATTTCACATAATTTATTGGATCCAAAAGTTAAAGTCACATATTTATCCACAAATATTTATCTGTGTTAATCTGCCACTGAAACGATCACGTCCTTTCATAAAATATTTAAGCGTCTTAGAAAATTCTGAATCTATTTGTAAGCCTTAACAAACTGTCCGTTTGGTTATTGTACATACATATACTTACAAATGTTTAACCTTCTAAAAGGGACCTGCCTGTTTTATTGTATGAAATGTTAAGTCTTTCTTTCAATGCCTATACTTTTATTCACATAAGTATGTTACTGTAAACTAGTTATGATGCTTTTTGTCAAAGGCCCTTATTTATTGAAATGCAGTTGAAGGAATTATCAACAGATATAAATAAAGATAGGAATGGTTTGAAGTACATGTAGTTAGGCTTCATCGGGAAAAGTGTTTTTTTTTGTGGTCATTATATAAAATATTAAGTGTTATTAATGTAACCACCTTTTATTTTAGAGGGGTAATAAGACAAGAGAAAAAATATGTTTTAAATTTTGTCCTTGGCGAGAGTTAAGTGAAGAAAATTCTTAAATTAAAAATTTTCAAATGAAATGTAAGAGATATACTGGGACGATGATAAAACTACTGTTCTACTACAATTAAAAAAAAACTTGCTACCGGTACTTCTACATACACAATTTTTAAATTTAAAAAATTGTTTTCCTGTATTGATTGTTAATTATATTTTCCTACGCTATGTTGCTTTCAAGCTCATAGTGTTTCCCTCTCAAAACATTGGAGCGAGTTTTTTTTCTTTTCTGTTTTCTTTTATTCTCGTACTATCATTTATATCTCCTTTTATTACTGACATATTTATTTGGTTGGTGCATCTAGTTATCCTGTAATTCAGAGTTCCTATTAGTTTAATTTCACAGTTTAACACTGTATTTTGGTACATAAGAAACATTTTTTGTTGAATCAAAACCTGTCCATGTGATTTTGTTTGTGAAAAAGTTGCATGAAGGTGATGCGTTAAATAGTTAATCTTGAGAATTTAATCTAGGATGTTTTGACTGGACAATAATAATCAGACACCATATCGTCTTTTTTTCTTCTTCTAGAAATAGAAATATCTTAGTAGTATCAGTTTTAAAGACATAATATGATTTTTCATCAAAATTATCACTATTTACTTGAAAACAAAATAACGTTTATCCAAAAAAAAAAGTATTTTTTTTAAAATACAATATGAATTCACCTGTGACACAATTATTTACATTGAATTTTTATAAATTTGTTTTATATCTAAATGTTTCAAATTTTACAAAGATATGCACATTTTTAATTAACGAATTATTATGGAATTTCAACCCCATAGATTACGTTGTGCACACAAAATTCTGTTTTTTTCTTTTTTAAATCTGCAAGGAACATACGTACATGTATATATTTCTTTCTGCCCGCTCCTAATGAGTCTTTTTACCCTCACTGTGATGCTACAGTTTTTAAGTTTGCAAAGAAAAGTCTTTCAGCGAAAACTCTTTTCCTCTCTTTTCGGACAATTTTGAAACCTTCCAGTCCAATATCTTTTTACTTTATTGAGTTATATAGTCCTAACACCTGTGAAAATGTATTTAGATCAATAAGCACCTCTCTTGCCATCAGGTGTATTTGGACTGGGTGCAAGAAATCTGTAGTTAAATATCACACCCATCTAATTTGAATCTGATTTCTGTTTTTACATTCATACAATAGTAGCAATAAAAATCACTGTTGGATCTCTTTCTAAAGTTTTGTGCTTAGTTACTAAATGAATTTGGTAATGTTTTACTGTTTGTTAATTTAAAGTTTGTATGACATTATAATGATAAAAATATTTCATATTTACCTCTCTAGTTTTTAAACACATACATGACTGTTTTGTTAAAGATCCACCCAGAACTTTAATGTAGTTTTAAGTTAAAAAGTTGTTTTTTTTTTCCTTTGGCGGGTTGAGGGACCCCTCTTTCTTTTTTTTCTTTTTTTTTGGTGCATAATTAATCGACCTTTAAAAAAAAAAAAGAGAGAGAGAAAAAAAAAAAATTAAAAAAAAAATTGGGTGTTCTTAAATGAGCCGACGATTAACACAATTCAAAGTGCATGTAAATACATGGCATTGCCGCATTCGCTGAGCATGTTTTCATGCCACTCTCCTCAAAAAATAAAATTGTTACTCAGTGTTTGGGGATTTGGTGAGAAAAGTCATATAGGAAGATAATTTATACGACAGGTATAACTAAAATCATAAATACATTTGTTTGTCTCTTCATACTGAGAGTAAAAGACACACACACACACTCACACACACACACACACACACAAACACAAAAGACCCCCCCCCTCCCCCCACCGCCAAAAAAAATAAAAACAAATTAACAAAGTTAATGAAAGCAAGGCGACTATCTTTGTTAAAAGAAATAACGTGCCATATCGCCACCATTTCTCCCATTTGCACACTGAGAATAGCATGGTGATCATGAAGGCTGTATTGTGTAAGGATTTCAAGACTGATATCTTGACAATTCTATGTGCTGCCACCCATGAGACAGAACAGTCAGACCTGGGCTCCTGTCTCAGCCAATCACGTGATAATACTGACAGCGACCCAACCAGTATCCTGTTTCAGAGAAGTCCGGACAAAAGTAACGAAAACAGAATAAAAAGTCATTTCATCGTTGTTTGAGCTCTACACAGATTTAGAGGTTACTGAAATTGCTTTCCTCTTTTAAGTGTTTTTCCTATAATTCTTTCTTCAAGTCTATAAACTTGATGTTATTGTAACGACTGTTTCGGCCTCCTCAATTCGCATTGCAGAGTAGAAAACGTGTAGCATTTTTGTGAGAATCACATCTCAGCTCATGGGTGTTGCTGATTAAATTACGTGTGTCTCCACAGTGTCATACTCATAGTCATACCTGCAACTGTCACTTATCCATTCATTAGCTATAATTTGGTTGACGTCCGATATTTCACAGGGAAAGAAGTCTGCACCTAGCTTTCTAAACCATTAGAAGGAATACTGAAAATAAACAACCCACACAAGTATAAAAATACAATGATGCACTTATATTATAATAAAAGTTAACTGCGATAATCCTAAGTATGGATCTTTTAAACTGCAGTTCATTTTTATCTGACCGTTTTAAATATCCAAGATGTGCGTGTCTTTACCAATTGGAGAAATCAAGGAAGACACCGCTGCTTCTGGTGAACTGGTGTTTAAGAGTAAAAGAGAAAGGGGAGTTTTCTTCCGATTCAACCACGTTAGAAAGAACATAAAAAAACAAAAAGATACCCCATATCCGTGTAGAAAACTTTAAAATACTAGGTAAAAAAGATGCAAGCTAATTGATATGTTTAAAAATTAAGAGATCAGAGTTTTTGAGAAGAAAAAAAGGAAAGAAGCAACCAAGTGTAAAACCTGAAGGTGTGTGGTAAAATATTTACAGGAAAAAATCAAAACCAACATGAAATTAATCTCAGAAAAAAGGCAAGAAGGAAAAGCTGAAGTAAGAAATGACTAAACTGCACCAATTCAGTAGAAATACATGTATAGTAACTATTTATTAGGAACGATCAGTGTGGCGTTGTCTCGGTAAAGTGGGTCCCTGTTTCAATTCAATTGTTGAATAAATATAATACTTATACACTCGGACACAATATCTTGTCAACATTAACAAAATAATGAATGCTAGAAATCCTTATTTGTAGAAATGTAATAATTTGACTTCATTAATAAACGCCGTGTCTGTGGGTTAAGAATATAACTCAAGAACGTCTAGATCTAAACCAATACTTGAAAATATACGTAGATCTAAACAACAGGTAAATAACAGCGTTCACTGTGCCAAGATGTTACAGCACGAGCGTAAGCACAAAATACGGTTTCCTCTCTCTCTCCCTCCCTCTCTCTCTCTCTCTCTCTCTACTCTCACTCACTCTCTCTCTCTCTCTCTCTCTCTCTCTCTCTCTCTCTCTCTCTCTCTCTCTCTCTCTCTCTCTCTCTCTCTCTCTCTCTCTCTCCCTCTCTCCCTCTCTCTCTCTCTCTTCTCCCTCTCTCCAAAAACCCCCCATTAATCATTCATAATACAATACCACGTTTTCTCTTTTATAGGAAAGACACACATCAGAAATCTCTAGGTCCTATCCACACAGATCAGAAATCTATAGCCTCTACTCAAGCTTCCATAATACTTCTCAACCCCTCTCTTCTTAACCAAACGAGTATTTTCTAGAACCTACTAGGTAAATCTTAACTCCAAGCTCGCTCTCCACAAACAGCTTGTGAACATTGTTTACGCCTACGTTACTATGTAATCATATACTGCGTGTTTAGTGTTCACAATCCAGTTGACATACGTAGACCTACTTAATTATTTACGTCTTTTCACTTACAAAGTTGGAAACGTGAAACATGGAAGAGAAAAAACACTCTGAGAAAGTGTGAAAGTGTGACAAACATAGATTCTATCGATATATACCGTAACTATTTTAATGATTATTTTTATTAGATAAGATATATTATTTTGTGGTTATTATTATTATTATTATTATGATTGTAATGATTGTATTAACTACTTTGAGACACCATGGGCACACTATGTCTATAGCCGTTATTGTGCTGACGTGCCGTTAAAACAGACTCAAGTCACAATAATGTGCTTTGATTTTAAGAGGGATATTATACAAGTCGCCTTAATGTAGCTCAAGTTTATTGAAAAAATAATGTATAGGCAACAACTCAGATGAGGCGGATTAAACTTGAGGATTGTAAAAAACAAACAAAAATCGATGTTTATGTCCTCGATGCTGAAAAATAATTTATTTGAACAGTAATCTTGCTAACCACGGCTTCACCCATAGAAAACACGATAAACCAACAATTAAACATGTTTGATTCTGGGTATAACTAAGATGTAACGGCTATCCATGTTCACAATTGTGTGTTCACAATCCAGTTGCCATACGTAGGCCTACTTAATTATTTACGTCTTTTCACTTACAAAATTGGAAACGTGAAACATAGAAGAGAAAAGTAAAATAGCACTCTGAGAAAGTGTGACAAACATAGATTCTACTGATGTATAAATAATTTAATTATTGTTTTCATTAGATAAGATATTATTTTATGACTATGATTATTATGATTATTATCATCATCATTACATTCAAGTCAACTGTTCTGAGATAGTGGATATTGACTCAATAGATATTGTTTACAGATTTCATATCTAGCAGGTTCACCCGTTAACGCCACGGGGTAGACCGCTGGGCTCCCAATCGGGAGGTCCCTGGTTCACATCCTCTACTGGTTGTGTCAGTGTCATTAATATAGTGTGACCGGCTGCGCCAGGACTCATGGTATCGGCTCATTGTCTCTGTCGGCATACGTATTATCGTAGGACATGAGTCATGCGACCCTCCACAATATAGCCCATTTAGTGCTGACGCTAGACATTGGACGCTTGACAACATAGGCTAAACAACAAACTCCAACTCAAAACCCCGTATGCAAACTACCATCTTTCATGTATTGCCTTCCCACGTAAAACAATAGTCCGGCCCAAAACTTTTCTTCAAAGACTAGATGCTTCTAAAAAATCCAAAAAGAACGTCCATAAAACAAAAGACATTAGCGTTATAGCAAGTACAAGTATGTTGTTTTTTTCTTTTCTGCAGTATTGACTGCAACAACTTGGGGGTCTTTATGTTATGGGGTTAGACGAAAGCTACCAGACGCCCTGTTAGGGGCAAGTAAACATGTGTGAGGCCTCAACAGGTGCTCTTGACGATTAACGATTGGTTGATTCGTTAACCGCCCTCTGTTTGACTAGTGAGTTGAGCGACTGGGTGTTCCAGACTTAACACCGACGGGAACAAAGCAACAACCCTCTGATGCCCTTTGGTGGTCAATAATCGCTATACAAACCTGCTCACTGAGTAAAGGGTGCGTTAAAAGGCCACCTTAGTAAAGGGTCCCAGAGAGTTTACCCAGACATAGGGAGGGAGACCCAAGAAAGGCTCCTGTTCTCTCTGGGTTTCTTTCTCTCTCTGTCTCTGTCTGTCTCTGTCTCTGTCTGTCTGTCTGTCTGTCTGTCTGTCTGTCTGTCTGTCTGTCTGTCTCTCTCTCTCTCTCTCTCTCTCTCTCTCTTTATATATAATTATAAATATATCTATTAAAATCACCTACCCAGTCTAGTGTGTGGCAGCAAATAAAAGTGTCAGACGCCAGTCTTGGGGCCCGTGCACAATATCGCCTATATATCAAATTGCTGACATTGGTCAGGGGGTCGAAAAATGCGAACCAACGATCTGTCGAAAGAAGCCGCTTCGCTCTATCGAGGGCCACCCCGACCCGATAGATAGTGACTGTCTTAGTTTTGGTTAAAATCTATTTTTTAATTATGCAGTAGGCATACAGGTACTGAAAACAGATAAGAAATTTTTCTCAAATAACGCGCCTGGTAGCTTACAACTGTGATAACAACATAATTATCATTGAAATCGATATTCCTTACATGATAGTAAAACTGAAGCTGACACGGATCTTACAACTTCAGGATATGAAACGCGCAGGAATTTAAGAGGCTGAAACTGAAAGAGAGGAGAGAGATTAATCAGAAGCCTTCAAATCGCGGGATAAAGTTTATGTGGTCTTAAGACTTCGTTTTGGACGTTGGTTAAAAATTCAACCTCTCAGTTCTGAAATAACTAACTCCGTCCATCATAGGCTAAGGCGCAATGAAAAGAAAATTGTATTCAAGGAAATAGACAAGTACAGTACCAAAACCGGGATGAAAAACACAGAGAGAGAGAGAGAGAGAGAGAGAGAGAGAGAGAGAGAGAGAGAGAGAGAGAGAGAGAGAGAGAGGAAAGAAAGACAGGGAAGAGAAGAGAAGAGAGAGAGAGAGAGAGAGAGAGAGAGCAAAAGTGGGATCTAATAAATAAATAAGCAAGGCTATAATTATCATTTATTAAACTGATTATGAAATTAATACTATGCTCGAATTCTGCAAACATTGAAATAGAGATGGGAAATGTGTGAGATCAATGTTTGGATCGATAAACAGGGAATAAAGATAAAATAAAGACGGATTTTCCTCCTTGCCTTTTCACTGTGTCTCTTTGTTTCTCATGTTTTCCTGTCAACATTTAATACCCTTTTCATGTTTTACATTTATGCTTAAAATTTTTTTCCCTTCTTTTTTTTTTTAAAAACTCTGACCTCAAACTTTTTAAAATCTTCTACATAGCTTTGTACGTTTCTTGTATAATCCTTTCACATAGTTTTCTCTACACGAATTTGTGATATCGTGTTTGTTTTTAGTTCTTTTTTAACACGATTGCATCGGAGACGGCTTCTGTGCACTCTCTTTTTCTTTCTCAAAGACCATTATTTGTTCGTTTCGTTTTTTCAATGCTTTGTTGTTCGGTAGAAAGTATTGAGAATTGGTAAACGATGGACACCATGTTACTCCTTTGTTAAAAGCTGAATAAAACATCGTTGGTTTATCGTGTGTTATATGGCTGAAGCCGTGGTTAGCAAGATTACCCTTCAAATAAATTATTTATCAACATCGAGGACATAATCATTGTTCGCGAGATCAGACAGCTTTTATACTGTTCATCTCTTAACAGCCCTTGTTTACTAGATAATGAAAAGTCAACGTGCGAAGAATGGTAGACAAGGATGATAGATAGATGGGCAGAGAATGGACGGGGAGAAAGAGAAAGGAATGAGGAAAACAGAGTAGGGGAAAGGGGGTATAGGCTATACATTGATATATATATTTTGAAGTGGAAAAGATAATAATTATGCAGTTGAGAGTGAGAATTATACTGAAGAATAATATTAAGACGAATCAAAATAAGAAGAGAAAACCAGAAGCGCATACATACTATAGATGCAGAGTATGAAAAGGAGGAGAAAGAGTGAGATAGAGAGGTTTCAAAAGGATTTGTCGGAGAATGATAGAGGAAGATGAGAGAGAGAGAGAAGAGAGAGTGTTGGATCGAGGGAACATGTCGCAGTAACTGACGCCGTTCAGGAACACCTGGTACCTGCACACACAAGTACAGAAATGTCATATACAGTGGGGGATGATGATGATGAAGAGGAGAGAGAGAGAGAGAGAGAGAGAGAGAGAGAGAGAGAGAGAGAGAGAGAAAGAGAGGTATCGAAACTTGTGAATTTGAAACAGAGATGGAAAAGGATGAGATCAATTTAAGGGTAGATAAGCAGAGAATAAAGATTAAATAAACCGATAAAAGAAAGTTACAGAAAAAAGTGAAATTAGAAAACAGGCGAGGTGAAAATAGCTATTATTAAATAGCATAAGAGTATTGTATCACAACAACAGATAGTTTAAGTATTCCAAAAATAAGACGTATAGTTTTTTTTTTAACTCCTCCATATTTTTTTTTTCAAAACAAAGGCATTTAAGTTGCATGAAAATGGCGAGAAAATAGAGAACAATGAAGAACCACCGATAAATTCGAAATAATATTCCCTTGGAGGTGGGAGTATAACAGATATCTAAATTGATAAGTTGTCATCTAGATAAGATAGATACATTAATAATAAACCTCCTCGCGCAATGTGTACCTACAGAAATTAGAACAAAACAAAATAAGACCATGGCGTAATATTTTATATACACGCATGCCGTGAACTAGAAATTGACGTGAATATAATAATGTAATTTCTTGAAATATATCGGACAAGGAAAAAAATGATAAGATATGAGTTTGTTCAATTTTTCCAGGATTTAGCTTGTGTCTGCCTTATCAAAAGTTGGATTCTCATAGATGAGATGGCAATACTGTCTCAGATATTTGCCTTGGGAGCCATCCAGTTTCAGGCAATGGACGCCAAAAACCCCCCAGCAACCAACAACTAACAAATGAATCAAACAACTCTTATCTTAAAGCCAAAGTAGACACTTATATTGATGAATAGTGTCGGTGACTGACATAGTGAGTTGGTGAGTTAGTTTCTTTACATCCAACGACAACAAGGCTTTATTGAGGGTGGATCCCAAGACTGATTCATGTACATAGTTTCAGAAACATTCAGACAGTAAAGAAACAAAACAAAAACAATTCCCTATTTTAACAATATCTACCCTTAAATATAATCTATTTAAACGGAATACGTGGCATTTATCATTTTTTACTTTAACCGCAAACTCAACATAAATAAAGACCATATATAGACCAACAGATTTAATCGCGAATTTTACCATTCTCGTTCACCACTACATGCAGTGAGTATTTTGTAAGGTGGAGACACAGATGAAGGAATAAAGGAAAAATGCAGACAGAGCATTCTCAGCATCTTGTCTTCTGGTCGTCCACCACTTCAACAGTATGATAGAGTGAGAGCACCGTAGGCTAAGTAGGTAAGCCTTGTAATTACTGGTCGAGCTATGCTAACTACACATGGCCTGACACTCAAGTTGCTTGTATTACCATGGCTTTCTTTCCTTCTCTCCCCTGTTCTCTCCTCCCCTCTCATTCTCTATCCCCTACTCTCTCCTTGTTTCCCCCCTTCTCTCTACGTCTCCCTACCCTCTTCTCCTCTTCTCTCCCCTTCTCCTTACTTCTTCTCTCTCTCAACGCCACACTTGAGACTATCTCTGACGTATACGGAGTGAAACATTACTGAGCAATTTTAATCAATCGGTGGTTCGCCGCTTTTATCTTTCCATGTTTTTCTCTCCCTCCTCCCCCCTCACCCTCTCTTGGTTATAATATTTTTTTGTTCGTCCAATACCTTGCAGATATTCTGGTTTATGTCGTTGTTCCTTTGATTAAAAATAGTGTTTACTACAAAGTCTTAATTGTGATCGTTGTTTTCATTGAAAGGTTTTCGTTTCTCCAAACTTTTATATTTTAAGAACGAACAAATGCAAATCTCACAAGCACCTTAAATAAGAATATAAAAAGTATCATTAATTATTATAAGTGAATATCCTCTACTCTAACACTGACTGTCTTATCCCACGCGTCAGAATTATATAATTAATTACTAGAAAAAAAATTAAACAAAAAATATAGCACAATAAAGATAAAGTCTCAAATCTATACTTGGCCCACTGTTAAAACAACATCGTTTTCCCTTTCTCCCAGTTTCTTTTTGTGATAGTTAGTATTGAAAAACAAAGATGATTAGCTCAAAATGTTAATTCTTATGCAAAACTTAAATGGTGAGAAAATTAGCATGTCTATTTATTTAAATAAGAACAACTCAAATGTCTTCAATCGGAAACCACAAACATTATTGCAAAGGTGGATTGTATGAAATATTTATTTCAACTAAATTTTTAACCATGATTTCGTAAGGAGAACCGGAATGTAATGACACAATTACAGTTCTGAAATTTAATCAAAATAATAAATTACAGATCTTTTTTACGGACTAATACATAAACTAATATCATATAATTATATTGAGAGCATTCATTAAATTTTCTGGTACTAAAATTTTTATCATCGATTTAAGGCACTTTCATGGCAGTACCAATCCAATATAAGAATGATAGAGTGCTTAGAACCGTTAATCAATGGCCGCCAAGCGCTAGCTAGTTCTAAAGAGAGAGAGAGAGAGAGAGAGAGAGAGAGAGAGAGAGAGAGAGAGAGAGAGAGAGAGAGAGAGAGAGAGAGACAGACAGAGAGAGTTAATCATAACTAGTTTTGTAGCCGATTTAAATTTTACTGTACACTATCGATTTATAGTAGAAATAATAACTTTAAACCTCCCTTCCCCCACCAAAGCAGTAAAGAAGGCTAATGCTACTGTCGTGTTTAGGGACATGAATCAACCCCGTAGTTTCATAGTGTATCTAGTTCTCAATGCAAGCGCCAACCTTTCCACAAACACGGAAATTCAAAATATGCACCTTCAAGTAACTAAGCCTGTTAACCTGCTTTAATAACCCAGGACAACAGAGCACTATATTGCACCACAGAGCGCTCGCTGAAGCAACGCGTGCGTCTTCGCGCTTGTAAAAGATTGCGCAGCAAAGTGTTGGATTCTTGCAAGCAGCGGAAGTAGCCCTTTCCCTAGTTTACCTTTCGTCTCCTAAACTGAAATGCGACATATTGCTAGTCCGCCATATTTCTATTGTATTTCTGCTCTTCTGAGATTGGCATAATTATATAGCTCTTTCGTCCAACTGCATTTCGCCCAGATCGCCAGCTCTAGTCATCGTACTTCGTTGCCAGTCCACGCTGTATTAATTCATCTACATTGTCGCCTTTGCTTTGTCATGTAATTTCCTGGAGTAATTGCCCAGGCTCATTGGAACAGCGCGAGTAATCGCAATATTGATCGGGTTTGTGCTTGAAGCGTTATTTGCACTCAGCGGTGACACAATCGTAACGATGACAACGCTATAATTATGTCGGTGGAGGGCGGTTTGTAGCGTTCACCGAGCGAACACTGCCACAGACTGGCGAATAGTTCACTGCGGTACATGATACGAACATTATTCCACTTTCCAATCCGCGACTCTTTTCAGTAATATCCGTTTAAAAAAGACCAGGCTGTGATAAAAAAGAGGAAAAAACCTAATCAGAAGAACTATACACCGCTGCTCCAACCAGTTGTTTTGGTTAATTCATTCTTCTTTCTTTTTTTTTTTGACGACACGAGTCTTGTTAATGTATATACCATCTTGGATTTAAGCCTACAAATTGTAATGCACGTCTTTACTTTAGAAATAGATCACAAAAAACAACAAAACAACAACAACAACCAAATGACATTTTTTAGCTGCCCACCATCAAACTCAATTAAAATTGTGTTTCTTTAGCAGTCGTCTACATAAATGACTCTTGTAAAACATACAAAGTAATAGAAAACAACAATAAATATTGAGTAAAGTAATTATAAAGAGCTAAAAATAATATCCCGTATATTCTGAAATATTCACTATGCTAAATACTTTTAATTTCTGAAGGCGTACACAAAGGCAAATAAACACAAAGAACTAGGAAAATGACGAAAGGGGGCATTTGGAATGTGATATCACTAGGAGCTACAGAACCTAGTTAGAAGAAACGAACTCTTATGTAGGTCCAAGGTGGCTCATCAAGTCGGAAGCTTATGGATGTGACTAATTATGCTACGCTGTAGTGAATAATATAAAGCGCACAAACAGGAAACAAAGTTATTAAACAAAATAACAATATGACGTTTATAATTTTTTAACGTCTGTGGTGTTTGCCAACAAAGTGCAATGACCTTCTGTGAAAAGCCTTTTCCAAATCAACCATAGCTAGATGTCATAACAGAAAGATGAAAATCATGTTTTTTCAGTTGCTAAATATACATATGCCTTGTAATACTGCAACACGATATTATTTATATGTCAGAAGTATTTTTGCTGCATTTAAAACCACTTTGCACGTATTGAGTGAACTCTATATGTATACGAAACTCGATTCAAAGAATTAATATAGAAGAAAGCGATGTAATTAAAAAAAACCCGAAATACTTCAGATGGAATTATTGAACTGATTCTTGCACAAAAATAAATGAACTTTCATACTTTAAAAACTACGCTAAACCAATTTTATGGGCAGAACTGATAACTGGTAAAACGTATTGTAGTAGGCTACCTAATACTTTATCCTCATTGTACAAACATGTGAAAGAGATCAATAACCTCTCATAGAAGATGGGCTTTGTGCTAAGCGTACATAACTGGGTCCATATGACCTCTGAGGCTTTGTGCCTTCTTGTACCAACAGGTCTTGTATAACACTGCGCTCCACATTATTGTGTGTGAGTCACATACAACCAAAGCATTTGGAACATCGCCTTCACCCCCTCCCTTTCTCAGCTATGCACGCCACCTCACCCCAACCACCTTCCAACTGCCTGAGTAAGGATCATAGCTCATGAAAACGCCGCCAATCGCTTCCTGGTTTGTCCTGAGACCGGCGAATTCCTCCAGATTTCCTTGCGGCCCGTCTCACCATCTCCGCCAGGATCTCCCCAGCTCCACACGGCGCGCTTGGTCGCCCATTAGAAGATTGGTCCTATGCAAATCTTGAGCTAAACCAATCAGTGGGGTCTCTATAACCAAGCACTAAGGAACCACAAGACGTGCCTTATGTAGAACTAGAGATGTTGTTTTCCTTTCCTTCTGATAAATGCCTTTCTGGAGCGGAAAACAAGAACGAAAGTTCGTTTGCAATAATCCAAATAAATTAGGTCATTATTTCAACTGCCTCACATATCGACTGCCTTGTACATTCAGAAACCTATCGGTACACATTACAGTGGTTGTCAGTTGCCACTTACCAAATTTTGTAATACATTCTAGGTCGAGAAGGTCATCAGTTAAATTAAGACACTAGATTCACTTTTCCTCAAATATCTTTATTATATAGAAGGTCAACATAAAACCTATTTTTATACGATCCAATACAATGATCGTTACTAGAGTGACAACAGTCAGGGTTACCAGATCCTTGTCTTCAAGATTTTGGAAGTTACCTCGCTAAGACGCTCTACCAAAGGGAGCTGTAAGTCGAGCTGCATCGGACGTTTGAGTTATCAGTGCTGTGTTTACGAGATGGTTGTTACAGGCCTGTTCCTTCTCTGTGATAGAAACTTATTTGGAAAAGCCGATTCTGTAGCACGGATAGAATAAGATCGACCTGTCACTTCAGTCTTTGAGTAGGAAAAACAAACTTGAATACAATTTTATCTCTTTTCGGACTTGGTTTTTATGAAGATTTCTTCGCTTACAAAATGTAAACAATCGCGTTTGTTTGCAATCATCGATTTTATAATCAGCAGGAATGCGAGTCGAAGTGTCTATCTATTATACAACCATATTTTTTCACCCTGCCACTGGGGCTGACAGTTTTGCTTGCAGTCACTTGAACCCACCTAACATTTTTCTCTCGTCAGTAACTAAGAATCATACAATGTCTATTATTGGCATCTACAATCTCTTTATCTTTTAATTCCATAAAATGCTATTAATAATAAAATGTTTCTAGATGCGCTTACGATGCATTATATATGCACAATAACAATAAATAAATGCTTTTTTTACTGGGAGAAATATCAATGGTAAAAATCCAAACAAAATTTCAATACGTGGTCTAAATAAACAACAAAAAACTTCAGATATATAGTAAGAAAATATATTTTATCCTATCAAAATCCTGAACCTTAAAACAAAAGATGTGAGTAAGCTTACAACTTAAATACTTTTCGATATTATAAACAGCCGTACATTTTGTGTTTGCTCTAGCAACGAAACTATTTTGCTTAAATCGGCCTAAACCGTTGTGCGATTTGGTCTAAACCCGTTAGTTCCTCGTTAATATCGATAAACGTATTTTTTTTCATCACCCAAAATGCAGCAAACGCTTACTTACGATCACCATTTTTCAACTATTAATAGATCAAACGGAAATAAAGTCGAGCGAGGTGAGCCTATAGTCGGTTGGGTACCTTGTGTTTCCAAGACCCTGTGTTTACAATTTTGTCAGACTGCCGAGCAAAGAGTTTAAATTAGTAATAGTGCTCAGAGAGCAGATTATAAATTACCTTTCACTGGTGTAAGTCTTTGTAACCCATACTTAACCACACAATAATAGAATTTCTGAAATCCATTCAACAAACAATACTGTAAATTGCAGATCTATGCACCGGCTTTCTTCGTGTCAACAAATTCAGGGGCGATAAATATTGATATTGCGCCATGTTGTTGAAATGTTTGGTCAAATGTAAAGTAAGAAGATAAAGGTATGCTTTCTTTAAGAAACTCAATGACCTGTAAATGCAACTAACAGTTGTTTGTTGCTTAACGTCCATAAAATGTAGAGAAACCTTAAGACTAGCGTCTGAAAATTATTTGCGCTGCCACACAAAGGCACACACCAGACAGTGCGGGGAGAATTGGACTCCTATCTGAGCTGGTCACAATATACTGACACCGAGCCAACCAGTTCCAATCAGTGGGGTCTCTATAACCGAACACTAAGGAACCACAAGACGTGCCTTATGTAGAACAGCAGAACTAGAGAAGTCTGTTTTCCTCTCCTTCTGAGAAATGCCTTTCTGGAGGAGAAAACAAGAACGAAAGTTCATTTGCAATAATCAAGATAAATTAGGTCCTATTTCAACTGCCTCACGTATCGATTGCCTTGTACATTCAGAAACTTATCAACACTCGTAACAGTGGTTGTCAGTTGTCAAATACCAAATTTTGTAATACATTCTAGCTCGAGGAGGTCATCAGTTACATTAAGACACATATAAAGATACAGGATTCGCTTTTCCTCTAATACTTTAATATATAGAAGGTCAACTTAAAACCTATTTTTATACGATCCAATACGATGATCGTTACTAGAGTGACAACAGTCAGGGTTACCAGATCTTTGTTTTCAAGCTTTTGGAAGTTACCTCGCTAAGACGCTCCACCAAAGGGAGCTATAAGTCGAGCTGCATCGGACGCTTGAGCTATCACTATCACTTATTAGTGCTGTGTTTACGACATGTTGCCACAGGACTGTTCCTTCTCTGTGATAGATACAAAACACAATTGGAAAAGCCGATTCTGTAGCACAAAAGTTTACAAAATATACACAATCACTGTTATTTGCAATCATCGACTTTTATAGAAAGTAGAATTGGCAGTCTAAGTCTCTATCTTTTACACAACCATATTTTTTTCACCTGGGCACTAGGGCTAACAAAACGGCTCTGAGAAGGGTGGTGGATTTTGGGCAGACAGTTTTGCTTGCCTAAAAGTTGATATCTAAACTTCATTCACTTGTACCCACCTAATATTTTTTTCTCGCCAGTAGCTTAGAATCATACAATGTCCAGTATGTTTTTATGTTAGTTCAAAGTATAGGTAGATTTAGAATTTTTAAGGTATTTTTCCACAGTGGTAGAGGTAGGCTTTTAATGACAATGGCCTTACAATGACTGCAAATCTAGTTCAAAGTATAGTAACTTTAAAAAATCCTTTTATTCTAATAACACAAAATACTTATGATATTAAATTGGTTTAAAATGTTTCAAAAATGAGTTAATGATGCATTATTTAATTTACACATTAAAAATCAATAAGCACAAAAAAGAACAATAAATAGGTTCATTTTACAGGGAGAAATCTTCAAGGACAGTCTTGAATCCATCCTGGGAGTTAGTGGTTTTGCAACACTTCATTGGTCATAAGAATGAAAATAAAATCATAAGTCTACAATATGAAATATTATGAAAGGTGTTATTAAGGTGAACCTTATTTGTATAATCTCTTAGCATAGGTGGGAGTTTGTTAATCTTAAACGGTACGAAATGTTCAAGACATTAACATAAAGCTCACAGAACAAAATTTTTTTATATAAAAATGATACTACATGTATGAAGTTTCTGACTGGTGATGTTTGCTTGCTTGTTTGTTTGTTGCTTAACGTCTATATGATGTAGAGAAACCTCAAGAATAGCGTCTGAAAATTGTATGTGCTGCCACACGAAGGCACACACCAGACAGTGCGGGGAGAATTGGACTCCTATCTGAGCTGGTCACAATATACTGACACCGAGCCAACCAGTGAGGGACAAAATTGGACAAACCTATTTTTGTCCGACCGTGGATTTCGAACCCAGGACCTCTCGATCAGGAGACCAACGCTCTACCATTTAAGCCAGTTCGCCCTATCTGGTTGTTAAACATGACTCATAATTCTCACAAAAGTAAAATAAAGTTTAGTAAAATCAAGTTTCATACTATTAGTGTTCCAAGGAAAAGTAACACAAAATGAAAAACAACAACAATAACAACAACAACAACAACAACAACAACAACAACAACAACAACAACAACAACAACAACAACAGCAGCAGCAACAACAACAACAACAACAACAACAGCAACAGCAATAACAGCAGAATACGATTTACTAGCACTTCAAAAAGATATGTCCATGCTAAATTGTTAATAATTTCACAGATAGCCATTCGCCGAGAGCCAACAATTTTGTAAATCTGTGTCTAAGACAAGTAGCTCTTGGAAAACCAATATTGCTGAGACCAATCTCATCTAGTTCGGTCTGCTATGATGTTCTGATATTCCATCTCAGACCCCGAGGCAAGTTCTCTCTTTATCTCTGTCCCTCCATTCATGTTTACGCTCTCAGTCTCTCTCTCTCTCTCTCTCTCTCTCTCTCTCTCTTCCTCTCTCTCTGTCCAGCTCTATTCCAATCTATCTCTCTCTCTCTCCATGTCGCTTTCCTCTATCTCTCCATCCATCTAATATTGTGTTTTTTTCCTCCATTTCTTCAATTTTCCTACCATAGCTTCTGTTGTTGATACTGCTCATCGCCACAGAGGATTAGTACTTTCTTATGGATAACATATCATAAACCTGATCCTCAAATAAATAGCAGTTTTTAGGTAACATTCCGTATCTACTTCTTTTTCTCCTTCTTCAGTTTTACTGTTTTAATTCAACATATTGAATTTTACTAGCAGGTTTGATTACTTCCAGGTTTGGTTCACAAGCGCTTCGATGTAATTGTAATTTACATATTTTTTATAAAAAAAAAGGTTTATTCAATTCTATTTTTAATCTTTTTTTCGATATGATTTCAATTAAATATTTTCTCTCAGAAGGCCTCGGCACTTGGGGCATTCACAGCTTCCTGAGGGAGGTCTTCCATTCTAGCAGTTTTCGGGAAGAAGGATTGTTGTCGAAGTTATTTCTGACAGGGGATTCTTTTTTATTGTCTGTTTGAAACCTGACGGTTTATGGCACACGTTACAGCCTGCTGTAGTTCACTGCACTTTAAATTGGAGTGCCGTTAAGGATTTTTAAGAGGAGAGTGAGTCTAGAGGTTTTGCGACGATGTTGCAGGGTCTCCCAGTTAAGAATTTGTAGCATGTCACCCATACATACTGCTGGTGTATCTAGATCTATGTCGGTTTGTTACAATACGGGCTGCATGTCTTTGCCCTCTTTCTTCTTACGCGGCGGTATTTTCCTTTTGTAAGGGTCCCATAATTATTGTAGCTGCATTTTTAGTTTAGGGCATAAAGGCGTCTTAAAGGCTTGGTCTTTGATGGTTCTTGAGTTAACCTTTAGGTTGCGTATCTATTTGTACTTTTGAAATTACATTTTTTGATTTATTTATTCATTGGTTTTAGGCGAATTGTGGTGAAATGAAACACCTGTCGTCAAAATAAGTGTGTTCATGCAAATCTACAGTTATATTACCCTATACCTGGGTAATTTCGTAGCTTTATCTTATGCGGTTTTATAGAGCTTGATGTTCAAATATTTTGGTTCCAGTTCTATTATAAAATAATTTTTTTCACTGTAACAGATATCATGTTTTCCCCCGTCACAATTTAGTACATTTATTTTGTGAGTAATCAACACACAAAATCTTTATTTGTAAAATTTCAAAGGAAAAACACAACTACTACAGCAGATGACAAACTGCATATAGATCGAACGCCTATGTTAGTTTGAGCATGCTATCATTTGAGAGAGAGATATGTGTGTGTGTGTGTGTGTGATTACATTAATTATTATCATTTCAATCCAAGGTAGCTGAAGGATCATTAAGCGTTAGCATTTGTTTGACCATTTTAAGTATTTTCGACTTTGGAATCTCTTACAATTTCATTGTACAAAGAAATATTCAGTAAAACGGAACCATTACCATTGAATTTAAGATGAATGTATACTGCCCAAATTATTTAAATTAATGACAGATAGCTTAGATCTACCTTTATCTTAGGAGATCTTGATTTGTGTACGACTTGTTTAAGTTGAAAAGAGTATTTATTACGCTTTGGGTATAATATCCTACGCGCGTAACTCGATATTGATGTTTACAATTTGTGGTTTTGCATCTTTCAACCCCCCCCCCCCACAAAGTTATGTCGTGCTGACTAGGACTAGTTTACGTGTCAATACAGGTTTTGAAAAAACAATATACCAGGTTCATTATATGACTATAAATAGAAGTATACTGTAAATTTCCAGAAATCTCGAACAATATGTACAGACAAAAAAAAACAAAACAACAACAACAACAACAAAAACAAAAACAACAACAACAACAAAAACAACAACAACAACAACAA
>RQTK01000370.1:232657-256081 GCA_003991915.1 Elysia chlorotica | reverse complement strand
CTTGGCCTCCTGTTTTCGAGCACTCCCTTCATTTTTTTTCTTCCAGTTCGGGTAGCTTCGACACAGCCATTGACTGCGTAACATTCCAAATTCTAAATCTAGATCTAGCCTAGATCTGGTTACTTTAAGTGTATGGGGAAAGATGCGAAGTGAGAATGGAGTTTGAAAACTGGGATAACGATGGATTCAGGTTAACTTATGGTTAAACAAACCTAGGTGCCGGTTTCACCATGGTTCTGACGAGTTAATTGAAATACGGAGGATATGAACCGCCCTCCCTCCCAGCCCGTTCATATCCTTTTATGTGACCATTTTATCGTTCAAGTTGACCTTTACACCACGTGACCTCTCTCGGTTCATATCCTCCGTATTTCAATTAACTCGTCAGAACTATGGTTAAACCGGCACCTAGGTTTGTTTAACCATAAGTTATATCTTACATAACCCGCGTTTAGAAAAAAACAAGAAAAACACACGTACATGGATGGTTACAGGGCGTCCAGACATATCAAGAGGAATAAAAGGCGAGAGAAGGACGAAAAGACAACTTAATTTTTATGCATATTTAAGCCTATTATCTAGTCTCACGAACAGCAAAACAGGTATCTCTACGGTTGCCAGCCAATGCCGGGACGCATCTTTGTGATCTCTAAAAAATTTTTAAAGAAAAAATGTGTGACGACACTATCCTAGTGCACTCTTCTTAAATTTATCATGGTATTCCCGTAGACTATTTGGCGTTTTGACAACCACGATAACTACTTTGTTTAAGCCGCTTCGTTTCTAATCATTTTACAAGCCTGAAGTTAATTTGGCTGAAAATGATATGAGAAATCTGCACTGTCAATAGGTTCATAATAGTAAATAAATAAACCATGCCGTTTATTTTGCCACTATTAATGAGGTTGTTATAGTTATTCTATATTAACATTAAATATTTACAGCTCAAAAGTATAGAGCAATAGGCTGAAATATGAATTTTATGTTATCAAATCGTGAAATGTGAAATTAAGTTAATGATTGAAGTAGTTCTCCTTTTCATAACCTAGAGAAGTAAAAAAAAAAAGTTACTCGTCACATTTCTATCAGTAACGTCTTTTGATGCACCGGTAGCTAGGTAGTGTTAATATTTGCCAGTGCGCTCGTTAAAATCCTTGACGAAAAATGTAAACCTTTCTCTCTCTTTCTCTCTCTCTCTCTCTCTCTCTCTCTCTCTCTCTCTCTGTCTCTCTCTTTATAGCTTTCCTATGACTGGTTAGGAGTTGCGCGCCCCTGTCTAAATATAAACGTTTATTGGTGGGAGTAACATAAGGCTTTATTCTTAGAAGCTTTGGCATGTCCCCTTCAGAAGTAATTTAGAAATCATAGAGATACCGAAACAGTGACAAAATACAGATAGGGTTACACGAACAGTAACAGTTGCCGGAACAGAAACAGACCCAGTCCCATGGACCGGGCTACCTGTTCCGATGGATATAGGTACTTGGTGGATCGGTTCTCGGTTACCAATTTGAGCAGAGCAAACTGCTGAATGAGTTAAAACCTTGAGCCCACCGGAACTCAAACTTTTGTTCCTGGATCCTAACCTGGATCTAAGTCTAGACTGTAGCTCTGGATTCTGATCTAGTTGATACCTGAGAATCGGTCTACATCTAGATAACAGATTAGATCTGATTCTGCGATATAATGCCTGGAACCTATATCTAAATCTAGATCTATTCTCGGGTATCAACTCGATTTAGGATTTAAAGCTCGCGGCTAAGATCGAGATAGACCTAACTTCATAAATATAGGTGTATGATGAAACTGGACTAATTTGATATGCTTTTTTGAGTGAAATATACCGAGTTCGATGATATAGTAGCTAAGCTCTATGCTACACATGTTTTGCAGTCTGACGGAGTGGGTCAGTACTAGTAGTGTTTTTAACGGGCAGCATTTCCGAAATTAGGACATGTACGGCAATATAAAAAAACAAAACTATTTATAATCAACCAAATAAATTAGAAAAACAAGAATCCTCTGTCTTTATTAGAAACGAAAATACATTTCTAAAACCTTAATAATAATTATAGCCATTATAAAAGGGGGAGGGGGTGGGTGTGGCACACTGCAACAGGACCAGATGAGTTAAGACATGATTCGACATTAATAATTTGTCCTCATGAGAAAACTTTCGCGTTTTTCTGCCTTGAAGGTCCCCTTATAGAAATAGTTTATAAGACTTAATACTGGCGCTCGTTACACTGCGCATAGGTGTATAACGCAAAAGCTCTGTAAAACAAGCAACCTGAAAAGAAGACATTAGTTCTCGGTTCATTGATTCCAGTAGTATATTACAAAGATGCTTACAAAGAGTGTACTTTATTACTAGGTACCTGTCATTCAAACAGAAAAAAAGTAAAGACGAGCATGGTCCTTATTTTCAAGGCCAGGAGCATTAATCCTGGAATGAGATCGATGACGGAAACGGAAGCGGAAGTCCCCAGATTACAGAGCCGGGTCGACAGATCCTCAATCAGAGGACAAAACTCAGAAAAGGTAATTAGTCATATACATGTACCAGGAAATAGGGTATGGATGTTAGGTCGAGAACACTGGTATAATTATGAATGAGATGGATCAAACCATGAGGTTGACGTTGAGCTCATTGGGTGCAGTTGGTTAATTTTGTAAAGCCTGAGTCAATAGCTAGGTTGTGACGCGGACGGATCCCGAGACTTACGTCTGACAATGATATTTTATTCTACCACAGAAATACATAGCAGAGATACCATCAAATAAGAGTAGATCGATCATTTTTAAAGAAAAAGACATTACATTTCATAACTGAACGCCTGATCAATTCTCTGCCTCCTCCTTATGTCGGCTTATAAAAATGTCAGACGTATTTTTAGGCCCCCTTGACTTATAAATTGACTAGCTTCTGTCTTACTAACGATTGTTGTTTAGAAACCAACAAGGAAATAAAGACGCTCGTCAAAGAATTCCGGATATCCCAACTCTGTGACTGTTTGTAGCACATACAGTTTTCTTGCGTTAGTCTAGGATTATGATTAGCTTCTGTCATAATGAGAATCGATATTATGAGGCCGTGACATCGCTCCTCATTAACCCTGCGACTCCAACGCACATGAAATTGTAAACAATTTAGTCTTGTTAGAACCGGTTCAGGAGATATTCTTGCTGCTGAATACAGACGTCAAGAAATAAACAAATAGATACCTGGACGTTCCCTGGCGTGACTTCCTACTGACCCTGTGACAAACAATCACTTTGGATGACGATCAATGAGGCTTTATGGTCGTCAATACCAAAAGTCTGCGCTGTACTGGCGTCAGAAAGAGACCACAGAGTGTTGTACTGATGTGAGGCTCAGAGACGCTCAGGGCTTTCTACATCTGTCAAGTGATTGGACAGACTCTCTTGAGCGATAAGTGTTGTCTTAGGTCGCTCGGAAAATCGGAGTTTGGTTGGTTGGTTGGGTTTTAACGTCCAACATCAGCAACTTATAGGCTATATCGTGGACGGGCCCCAAGACGGACGTCTGACAATTTTATGTGCTGCCACACACGAGACAGGGTGGGGATACCATGACTCCTGTCTCATTTCGGTCACATTATACTGACACCGACCCAACCAGCTGTAGGGATTGCAACAGCCAGGATTCGAACTCGGGACCTTTTGCGTCGGAAGCCGATGTTCTACCCCTGGGCCACCGCGCCCCCCGGAATATCGGAGAAAAAAACACACGGCGTTGTTGGGTGCTTATGACGGATAAAATATGTCACGGCGTTCCCCATATTCAACAGGCTACATGAAATAATTAACAGCAACACATAAAGGTCAGCTACAGTTGCCTCCCTAACAGAAAACAAACAATAATCAGCCAGAACAAGAATCTCTTAGCAAAGTTTAACGCAAAGAAAAACACTGACGATAAACCAAAGCTCTGCCACTGTAGAATTAAAGCAATATGAACCCTGAGTGGCAACTGTTTAGCAAAATGTGTTGTCTTTAAAGCCACATTGAAAGAAACAACAAAAAATGATGAAAAATACATAGGGTTGATTGAACATGAGTTAAAAACAAGGTAAATCCCGACAAGTCGTAGTTAAAACTCCACCATATGTATCTATGTATCTATCTATCTATCTATCTATCTATCTATCTATCTATCTATCTATCTATCTATCTATCTATCTATCTATCTATCTATCTATCTATCTATCTATCTATCTATCTATCTATCTATCTATCTATCTATCTATCTATCTATCTATCTATCTATCTATCTATCTATCTATATATCTATCTACCTACCTATTTATAGTGATATTTGTTTATATTATTTGATTCCAATATTAAATAATAGTAATATTGCCTATCTACCTTGCTCTACAGCACGATGACATTTTTTCTTGGGTGCAAAATTTAAAGTGCATAAAATCTTATCACATCATAAAAAATCGAATTAACTACTTATGAATTAAAGAAATTCTTTTTTACTTTTGGAAAGGGCATCCCGGTCTAATTTTTTCTATGGCTTATACATGTCCATGTACATTTTGAATAAACTATATTACATGATAAATAAATGGAAAATAAATTAAAAGGGACAACATGTTCTATTTTCTCAAAGAAGTTGAATATTCGTGTTCGTTGCGTAAATACAAAGCCAAGGCCATCATAAGCACATCGTTATAAACATGCCAAAGATCACCCACTGATAGAAATGAGATGTTCTCAGACAAGCGAATCCAGCAAAGATCTATTCCCCCATATTCACCATCCCCTTGATATACAATTATTCAGTAAAGAAACTTCTTTGTAACTCCTGTCTCTTAATAAAAAAAAAGCAACAATAAACTGCGAAAAATTTAATCGGTCTATTACTATATTATTGAAAATTAAACAGACTGAAGATTCCCAAGTGATATGAAGTTCTTGATCTAAGACAACTGGAGCCAGCCCTAATGATTTTGTAATCCTCTCTCCCCGTCACGCCCGTTTGTAACTAGTAGATCCCAGATTATCGATCCGTCGACGTAACTACAGTCTCTCTTATTTAATACGAAACCCAATGCATCATTTTATTTATTATACAAAAAGCTTCAAAGGCCCACAAGACGTCGCTATAAACTAGTAACTTGATTAACTGAACCCAATCGTAGATATCTCCCTCCCCCTCTCTCTGTTCGCCCTATCCCACTCCCCACCCGC
Organism: Elysia chlorotica; assembly: GCA_003991915.1. Taxonomy (NCBI): domain Eukaryota; kingdom Metazoa; phylum Mollusca; class Gastropoda; family Plakobranchidae; genus Elysia; species Elysia chlorotica. Next base: position 250,858 of record RQTK01000370.1, on the reverse strand, counting down.
CCCTCTCTCCTCCTCTCGATGTACAGTCCTGACTATTGACCCGCCCGTAAGTCCGGACGTTGTTCATAACACGACTTACACATGCGCAGTGCTGCCAAACAGAAGCCTGGATCTAGATCTTGCTCTAGCTGTTGATGTGACTCTGTGGACTCACTGCGTTCATTGCGTTCCCCGGACTTAGGTTAGTTTCAGAGCTCACCATCACCATCAGGTCTCGCGCGCTAAATGTCGCCCTGCCCGCTCTGTCGCAGTTCTATCAGTCATTATCTTTTCCTGAGTTGAGAACCAGGGATTCGATCACACGGATTTATCACGCTAGTTCCTGACAGAGCAAAGATACGGATTAAAAGTGAAGGATAATATTATAATACTGTTTTGGTTTGTGAACTTTTTATTGACTACTTTCTCCTGAAGAAAAACTGGATGTTCTCAATGTTTTAGTGTATTCCAATTAAATGTGTACTTTAAGAGATAAACGTGTGGTTATCTTTTTAGCGGTGTTTTTTCTTGCAAGAATAGACGAAGGGATTTGCAGAAAAAGTACGTAATTCGAAGATTTTAGAATTTTTAAAAGAATGTTTATACTGCCAACACAAGGTTGTAAAGTTTTTGTTTTTCACCCACGGAGTATTACGAGCGCCAATAGGCTAGTCTTATTACTCTTACAGCTCTGCGTGTGATCAGGTTTGGTATTTGATACAATTGTCAATTGGTATATCATTATAGCTTCGCTTTGCACAGAACTGACGATGGTCTTGGTATGCTTCTGCACTTAAAGTTCCAAGTTATCTCTGCACTTTTTGCACCTTGACAAAATTTTTCTCCACCCTCGAGTTATTGTTAGAAAAAGAGTAATCATCTGGTAGAAATAATGCCAATCATGATCAAAGTTAGGGGTATATCTTTATATAAGTTAATGAGTAGGTACTTTTTTTTTAAAGTTTACCGTCAATAGAACGGTCAAATTGTGTATAGGTCTTTAGACTAGCGTCTGACAATTTTACGTGCTTCCACAAGAGTCGAAAATATTAATAAAATTGTCAAACTTGTGGATTACGAATCGGGGATATTCTGATTGGAAGACCAACCCCTAGGGCTCGCGACAGTCCTTGATCCAAGTTAGTGACAGAATGGTTTCTATGCACAGAGCTCGGATAAAAACTGGTGTATATGCGTAGAAATAGAAAAGACAGATATTCTTCTTCACAAAAAAAAATTAGTCCAGAGAAATACTCCATCTCGTTACAATTAATGTCATGTAAATGTTTGTCACGAAATACCGATTCAAACGAGTAAGAAGGCAGGGAAACGGAGTGTATTTAAATTTGAGATTATATTTTTCTCGCTCTGTCATTTGAATGACAACTCCAGCAGCGAGTTGAAAAATAATTACCTCTTTATCTCTACCTATTACTAAAATAAAACAACTTACTATACGTTGGTAGTTTAAGTGTATTTTTTCATCTTTAGAAAATTGAATGAAAACAAAATTAAATGCGAAACGGTAAAAATTCGATACTGCCCATCGATATTCGCCATACAAATTAACCTACGGATAACAAGGAAATTCGAAACTGAATCTATAAACCTGACGGAACTAATTCCAACGAATTTGTCGAGGCAGTGTCTCTCTCTCAGCGCTCGGTAACGATATGATACTATCGATTTCACACGCGGTGATCTTTCACCGTCGCTACCAACGCCTGCAGGGAAATCGATACAAATATAGTTCTGTTCTAATAGGGCAATTTCGAGCGGTACCTGTTCAATCTAATATCCTCAAGAAAGGTTCCAAGTTAGAGCCTTTTCCTGGACCGGCCCCGGTTATTTAAGAAATTAAATTTGAGAAGATTGCGCTCTTGTTTAGTGCAAAAATAAAAAAACAACAACAACAAAAAGAGCGTCATGAGCGCCAGCTTATGTAAAGAGCGTTATGACCCTCAGCTTATGTAAAGAGCGTTATGACCCTCAGCTTATGTAAAGAGCGTTATGACCCTCAGCTCATGTAAAGAGCGTTATGACCGTCAGCTTATGTAAAGAGCGTCATGACCGTCAGCTTATGTAAAGAGCGTCATGACCGTCAGCTCATGTAAAGAGCGTCATGACCGTCAGCTCATGTAAAGAGCGTCATGACCGTCAGCTTATGTAAAGAGCGTCATGACCGCCAGCTCATGTAAAGAGCGTCATGACCTCAGCTTATGTAAAGAGCGTCATGACCATCAGCTCAAGTAACACACACACACGCATACACACATCTGTCCTTTATGTCTTTTCATGGAAATTGTATATATTTCTAGGAAGATGTCTTTAACAATTCAATGGAAAATAGTCGGTTTGAAAATCCCCCCAATGCGTGCCGCAAAGACTTCCCAGCTCATGTAAAGAGCGTCATGATCATCAGCTTATGTAAAGAATGTCGTGACTGTCATCTCACGTAAAGAGCGTCATGACCGCCAGCTTATGTAAAGAGCGTTATGACCGTCAGCTCATGTAAAGAGCGTCATGACCGCCAGCTTATGTAAAGAGCGTCATGACCGTCAGCTCATGTAAAGAGCGTTATGACCGTCAGCTCATGTAAAGAGCGTTATGACCGTCAGCTTATGTAAAGCGCGTTATGACCCTCAGCTTATGTAAAGAGCGTTATGACCGTCAGCTTATGTAAAGCGCGTTATGACCGTCAGCTTATGTAAACAGAGTCATGACCGCCAGGTCATGTAAAGAGCGACATGACCCTTCAGCTCATGTAAAGAGCGTCATGACCAAAATATCAAACCAATTGTGTGTTCACACATTGCTCAGTACACACACACACACACACTCACACACAAACACACACACAAACACATCCGTCCTTTAAGTGTTTTCGTGGAAATCGTATATCTTTCTAGGAAGATGTCTTCAACGAGCCAATGCAAAATAGTCGGTTTGAAAATTCCCCTAAGGCGTGCCGCAAAGACCTCCAATATAACAACATCATCCCCAAATTAATTTTATCGGAATCCTCAGTAGTCTTCCCACACGCTTTTCATTGCGCATTAATTGTAAAATAAAAGAAGTTGTATTTCTTGAAGATTTTGATGCCGCGTTGCAATTAATATTGTGTAAAGAATTTGATTAGGACAGCAAATTAATGTGTATCTAAGACTTGAGAAACGATGCAGAAGAATTTCCTTTCTTTACAAAGCATCCGTTCAAACTGCGCTCCTCGCCCTAGTTTAGTGCGACTCCTCCACAAAGAAACGGAAAATTATTCCAGAGAATTTTTTTGTTGTTCTTCAGATGTAAATGTTAACACATTAATGGGAAAAGCTTTTCAATGGCATCACATTTCTTTGAATGGAAGGCTTGCGTTCATAAAAATGTCATCTCGTGTTCTTTAATGCGAATAAGCCCGAGAAACAAAAGGTTATTCAGTGAATGAAAACCAAAACGAGAATAGAAAATGCGATGACATTTTTTAATCACTCAATTGGCCAAACTGATCTGGTAAGGATACCATTGATTTGCTTATAATGTACCATGGTTTCATAAAGTTCAGGTGTTAAGGCTCAGGGTCTGAAGGTTCTAGAAGGGTTTGAATCCTGGCTCGAGTGAGTTCCTTGCTAGTTTGGGAAAATCTTCTGGCAAACCCAACCAGTTAAGAGCCTGTTGAAATGGGTACAGTATAGCAGAAACTGGAGACAGTTTTGACAATACTTTTTCCGGACATGATCGTCATGTCTGACACCTTGGTCAGTGAACACAGATACACTTCAACCCCTTTAATTGAATTGCATGTTTAATTAAAACGGTAAAACTCCTACAATTGACACTATGGGTAGAATGCACAAACATGACGTAGCTAACGTCTCGTCGTAAGCCTTCTTATTCTTATATATTTACGAGACGTAAGCTACGTCTTGTTCGTTTATTCTACACTAGGTTTATAAACAGAACTTTGGTCTCACGCTGAGAATGGGAATTCTGCATCTTTTAGTGCAATGTCAGTTTCCCGTGGGGTTTCTCTTCTCAAAGAAATCGAATTGAAAAAATAGTAATACATGTACATATAAATTTGCCTACAATATAAACGAAAAAAAGCAAGAATGAAGAAATGAAGACGCTTTTTTATAATCACATCCACTTTGATATTCTGAATTATGAGAGCTGTGCCGTAAATCTATCGATCTTGACAACTTTCCCTGTGGACGTGCTATCGTGTTTTTACACAATACAGCACTGCTTTCTTGTTTTTACTGGCTATCTATCATTCATGTCCACGCCTTTAATCATATTGTCTCTTCTCGTCTGTTCCCACTTTTTTCTCTGGACCCGTTCCACACACACACACACACCCCTCCCCACATTTCTTTGCAAATAGAAAGCATTTTTTCCCTCCGGTGGATAGGATTTTCTTCTATCTGCCTTTGTTTCTTTTGGCCGCCCGTCTCTCTCTCTCTCTCTCTCTCTCTCCCTCTCTTTCTCTTTCCTTCTCGCTTTCTCTCTCTCTCCTCTCTCTCTCTCTCTCTCTCTCTCTTTCTCTCTCTCTCTCTCTCTCCTCCTCTCTCCTCTCTCTCTCCCTCTCTCTCTTTGTCTGCCTCTGTCTTCTGCCCCTCTCCTCTCTCTCTCTCTCTCTCTCTCTCCCTCTCTTTCTCTTTCCTTCTCGCTTTCTCTCTCTCTCCTTCTGACTCTCTCTCTCCTCCTCTCTTCCCTTCTCTCTCCCACTCTCTCCGCCTATCTCTCTCCTTTGTGCTTAATACTCTTCACTTTTGTGAATTTTTTCCTCTTCCAGTACTTTAACCAGCCACCATTTGCTGATTGTAATGTCTGTTCACATACAAGCCTATTTTGCGGAATTAACTATCGATACTTCTTACCTTTTTTTCTTTTCTTGTAGTTTTACTTTGTATATCTACTAATCTACGTGTATTTCATGATCTATAAGTCTGTGTATACATCTCTATAGCTATCTACAGGGGTTGATAAAATATACATTTCCCGACCATGAGGGAATCGTTCGATATCATTAAGCGTTACAAGACAGGCTGATCCATTTTCCTTACCATTACATTAAAAATTGCGACCATCAATCATCCATACATGGAGTCTTTATTAACTCAATGTGTAGGTTTTTCTATTCACCTTTTTTAATCCATTTATTTCCTTGTAACCAAGAGCAGAAAAAGAAACAATAATAAAGCATAAAACAGTGTAATCCCTACACCAAATTTTTATAGATTTTACAGACTTTCAGAGAGCTTTATACACTTCCTACCTGCAGTTAAAGAGAAACAATAAAAGCATTTAGTTAACTCAGCCCACATCGCACATGAAATCAATAGGCAAGGGAACATACATGGACGTCCATATTATTATCTCTAGACTAGACTTACGAAGCCAAAAGCAATCAAAAATCCCATGCTGAAGGGTCGTTATTATGTTATCAACAATTGTCCTGTGGGAGCGCAAAGCCTGTAGTACTCTTTACGAGGTGCCATTCTCTCACTAGAGCATCCCCGGCGCATTTTGACGAGCACAGTGCTGAATTTTTAATCGTGGCTTTTAGGAGAAGAGTCTACACTTGTCTGAGTAGTTGTCTCTGGCTTTTACAAAAAGATGAGTCTGCACCTAAACCGATGGAACTATATTATTATAGATTATTATTGCCTGCGCCACATCAGCGTTAAATCTTATTTTTTACAATTAAACAGGCAATGCAATTTTATCATTTCCTATTTTGAGTGATATTACGTGTAATTATATTGTCAAGAACCCATCGATCAGGGAAAATATCACCCACCATCTATTTGAAAACTTATACATGTTAGTGTATTGCTATAAATTACACAATGGATAGTCCACTGAATCCAATTGTAATAAAATATAATTTTGGGATATGTTTGTGCATAAGAATCTAGCTTCTGTAAGATGCTATGCGCATTAATAGTATCTAGTTAGGCAAAGTTCAGAAAGACTTTCAAAAGGTACATTTGGGCTTGCTTGCAGAATACACACACTGCTTTCACTGCGTAGCTTTTTTCATTGACCGCTACTAATATTGCACACTGTTAATATTCGAAGACCACTGGTCTCAAAATCAAATACTATGTCGATAAACAGTTTTACGTATAAAAAAGCATAATTTAAGCTCTCTATAATAAGATTTAAGGAATATTGATTCCGCTTTCATAAATTTCTACCTCAAATAGACCACTATTTGAATTTCATGTGCTTGAATCGAAGCTGAACAGACTAAGTGTACGCATATCTGCTGGTGGAATCTTTCTTTCTGTCCTACTCTCTCAGTCTGTCTCTCTCTGACATCTTTGTGACTTTCTCTCAGTTTCTCGTTGTCTTCCTTTCTCTATCTCTCTCAGTATCTCTCTGTATCTCTGTATCTCTCGGTGTCTCTCTGTGTCTCTCTGTGTCTCTCTATGTCTGTCTGAATCTCTGGCTCCCTCTCTGCATCGCTCTCAGTTTCCCTCTTTCTATGTATGTATGTTAACACAACCTTTGGTCTTTGGGTTTTACGTCATGCGAGGTATCAATAATTTTTGCGTAGGAGGTAGCAAGATAGCTAAGACAGTAAAGCGCGGTCTCTAAACAAGGGATTGGCAGTTCGCATCCCGATAAGAATGTTCAACCATTGAGCCTTAATCCTAAAACCATTGGCTCTGTATCATTAACTTTTGATCCATTTCGTTATAATTCGTTGTGTACCCACTCTTTTTCTCAGAGTATCACGTAAAACTGTCAGGTCAGACGGGGGGCACAGTGGTCCTGGGGTAGAACATCGGCTTCCGACGCAAAAGGTCTGGGTTCAAGCCCTGGCTATTGTGCTCCCTACTGGTTGGGTAGGTGTCAGGCTGAGACAAGAGTTATGGTATCCCCGCCCTGTCTCGTTTGTGGCAACACATAAATTTGTCAGACGTCAGTCACAATAATAGCCCATATTCGCTGTTGTAGAAGCATAATTAGTTTCGACCTTTTACGTATTGTTGAATGTCATAGAAGGTAATGATATATTTTCTTTTTTTTTGCAATATAACCATTAATTTTTTATAATACTTTCATTTTTTAAACTTGTGTTTTTCTATCACACATATGTACTTTTTTATTCTATAGCTACGAAAATCGCTGAAATATACTATATTTAAGAAAAATAAATAATTATCTGGATCAACATGTATTCTTCATCTCATTCAGGAATATTAAAACTCGTATTTTCTGATCAAAGCACAATTTCTGATCAAAGCGCAACTTTAAAAAAAAATCACGAGAAGCTCAACTGTTGAAGGGTAACATGCTAAAAATCCATATGATGCACAAAAAAAATGAAGTAGAAATACAAATAACATAACACACAAACGAACAAAAAAGAGAAGATTTTTTTTTAATTCATAAAAATCCCATCATTCCATGAGGGCGGAATGACTTGATTATGAACAAAGTGATCTTGGTGCAATCCTTTCTTAGTTGTCTTTTTCCACATCTCTTTCATGTGCGCTGCATTTCATCCCGCAATTGTGTGGGAAAATCGCCCTAATCAAAACAGTCATTTTTTAAAGATCAACATAAAAGCATTCTTTTTCCAAGTTGAAAAAAAATATATGAACGTAAGTTTCTTAGAAAGAGTAAAGAAAAAAAAAAGCGAAAAAACCCCGAAGCTGCAAGAAATTTTTTTTCATATGTTTTAACTTCTTAAATAAAGGCTGTAGTTAAAATGCGGTGTCCAAATTTTTTGCTTTTTTCAAACTAAAACTGTTTCTGGCTTCATGATGTTAAGTTGATCAATAATAAATCTTTTATATTTATACTAATTTCTTTGCGCACTAGGGCTATTGCTATGAGAGAACACAGAGACATTATTAATATCAATTTGAAATACTTTGCTACCTGCAGAATATCTACAGAACTCACATGGGGCAGACGAAATCTCCATCTAATGCCCGGCCCACTTGATCAGGAATCAGTTGCACTAGAAATCTAATGGAATTGAAATAAGATACGATTGCTTAAACAATACAGACTTCTGGTTATGTCGCTACTGGTATTATCGGGGATCGGGGCTTAGGCTTAGGCAGTAATCGTGGGATCAATTCTCTATCTCTCTCTCTCTCACTCTCTCTCCCTCTCTCTTTCTCTCTCTATTTCTATCTCTCTCTCTGTCTCTCTCTGTGGCTGAACGTAAAACTGTTAGACGTTAGCCTTTGAACTTAACTGCGATATAGATTTTGTTTCCTTCGGTGATAGACTTTAAGAAACCAATTAACCAAAACAACTGGCCGAAAGCTTGGGTGTTATTACATCTTTTTACCTAAGCTTTTCATATTCAATTGGGTCTATGGGTTCTTGAAAATTGAGCATATTAAGACGTTATAAGAGTTTTCAAGTAATGTTCTTACTATCAGTTGGGTACTCTAACGTTTTCTCTTTTAAATCTTTGAAAATTGTTACTTTCGTATTTTTATTACCCGTTGTTAAATATTGACATGACAGTTTGGAAAGACATATCCATAGGCAAAGCTATGGACAAATCGAAGACAGGGCAGACCTACAAGAAGGTGGATGGGCGACATCAGCGACTGGCTACAAAGGAGGCCCAGCGAGGCAGGAAGGATCGCCCAAGATAGAGAGCTCTTCAGGCAGGTTGTACGAAAGGCTACGTCAGACATCACAGACAAAGCAGCATGATGATGGTGATCGTGATACTTGGCTGATTTTTTTGTTAACTTGTTTGTAGTGAAGATAGAAAAATATTGGCTTTGTCAAATAAGGATCCTTTTCGAGTTTCTTTTATTTGATAGAACTAAGACATTCTATTGTCGTCACCAGTGTAACGTTGTTACCGGCAACAACATTACTGCTAAATCTCTTTATTTTAGTATCTCACCAAGCAAAGAAATCGAGTTTCACACTGATAGCCAATGGAGATCTGCCTACCTTGGCCTCCGAAAAGCGTATCTGAACACACTTTACGCTAATTCTTTGACTCATCTATACACCCTGATGACTAACACAGTTGTCATCTTGGCCAGTGTGGGACGTGCCAGCAATCTAGTGAAGCTCTGCAAGCTTTAGTCCGATTGACTGTTTTCAAAGGTGGTTCTGTCCGCGGGTCTCATTCATGGCGCTCACCGTTTTCACGGGTCACTCCAGGTCCGGAAACGCTCACCAAGCTGTGATAAACATTCAGAGCTATTTGCACTGTCCTAGATAACATGGCCTACGTCACAGGTCAAGGTCGCACGCATTTCTCTTGAAAGACTTCCTTGTTTGAATTCTAAAAACAAATAATTTCCTATTAATCTTAATGAAAGCATAAAAGGACGCAGATGGAAACGTGTGAGGGTGAAATGGAAGTGTCGTTTCTAGCCAATACTGAGATCAAAATTTTGCTGATATGAATTCCGCGGTTTGATTCTGGGTATATCGATATTTGCTTTTATAGTTTTGCATCGACATTTACTGTTATAAATGCTAAATGGATATTAATTTTTTCCTGTTGTATAAGGTAATGATTGTGAATCAACCGGTCCTTTTGCTATTACAGGTGCCAGTTTGAAGTGGTGAACGAATCGGTATTGTTTTATCTTCTAATGTTAAGTTGTAAGGGTATTGGCATATTCGCTTTTGTAAATGTCGATGCTCGACTGTTAAGACATTGGCATTTAGCTTCTAGAAACATGTGAACGAATCCGTAAATTGAAGGTGTCGTGGAATTGTTGCTTACCACGCTCACTATCGATTTATACCGTTCTTAGGGCATAACCGGGTTGAAAGGTATTTCGCGTGTTTTCTGACATATACAAATTAATTCAACAGTGTTAAAAGAGTACAACTAAATTAATTGATCAATTTTCAACTCAGTGACTGGTGTCTTATGGCGCGGTAGCCCTGGGGTAGAACATCGGCTTCCGACGTAAAACGTCTGTGGTTCGAGCCTTGGCGATTTCGCTCCCTACTGGGTGGGTCGGTGCATATAAAATTGTCAGATGTCAGTCTTGGGGGCCGTCCACAGTAAAGCCTATTAAGTGCTAATGTTGGACGTTAAACCAACTCAATTCGAACATTGTCTGTATTCTGTACAACACAACAAAGAACTCCTGACACTGACAATAGGTCTGTATCCAAGAAATGTCAGGACATTTATATGCAATCACTTTGTCTGTAAAAACCAACCAATATAAGGGATGCACCCAAAGGAATGTCAGGACATTTATATGTGAACACTTTGTAAAAACCAACCCATAGAAACGTAAGTGTAATGATTCCTTCTTAAAAATAATACAATGAAACTAAACATCTACTAGCCCCCTTTGCGAGAGGTACATGTATGTCGAATCTATTGTATTAGCGGGCGTCATAAATTTTGCTCGCTAAAGATCCATGTGTTTACAAAGGCTTTTTTTCCTTCAAGAGGAATTTTCTGTTGACAGTGCAAAACTTTCGTCTCCCGGCAACACATTCACTTGAGATTTCTATGCGCTTTGTTCGCCAAAGTATCCGCCTTTCTTTCTGTGATCAAAGAAGCGGTAATATCATTCAGTTTGTGGTAGGTCCTGTTTGTGTGAAACTCGCCAGGCAATTCAAAGTGGATTAATCAATATGAGGGTCATGAAGCAAAGGTAAACAACAAAGTGAAAGAGACCCTTGAACTATAAAACTTACACGGTTGTCATCTTGGCCAGTGTGGGACGTGCCAGCAATCTAGTGAAGCTCTGCAAGCTTTAGGCTCATTGACTGAGGGTCTCATTCATGGCGCTCACCGCTTTCACGGGTCACTCCAGGTCCGGAAACGCTCACCAAGCTGTGATAAACATTCAGAGCAATTTGTACTGTCCTAGATAACATGGCCTACGTCACAGGTCAAGGCTGCACGCATTTCTCTTGAAAGACTTCCTTATTTGAATTCTAAAAACAAATAATTTCCTATTAATCTTAATGAAAGCATAAAATGACGCAGATGGAAACGTGTGAGGGTGAAATGGAAGTGTCGTTACTAGCCAATACTGAGATCAACATTTTGCTGATACGAATTCCGCGGTTTGATTCTGGGTATATCGATATTTGCTTTTATAGTTTTGCATCGACATTTACTGATTTAAATGCTAAATGGATATTAATTTTTTCCTGTTGTATTAGGTAATGATTGTGAATCAGCCGGTCCCTTTGCTATTGCAGGTGCCAGTTTGAAGTGGCGAACGAATCGGTATTGTTTTCTCTTCTAATGTTAAGTTGTAAGGTTATTGGCATATTCGCTTTTGTAAATGTCGATGTCCGACTGTGAAGACATTGACATTTAGCTTATAGAAACATGTGAATGAAGCTGGAAATTGAAGCTGTCGTGGAATTGTTGCTTACCTCGCTCACTATCGAATTATAACGTTCTTAGGGCATAACCGGGTTGAAAGGTATTTCGCGTGTTTTCTGACATATACAGATTAATTCAACAGTGTCATAACAGTACAACTAAATTAATTGATCGATTTTCAACTCAGCGACTGGTGTCTTCTGGCGCGGTAGCCCTGGGGTAGAACATCGGTTTCCGACGTAATAGGTCCGAGGTTCGAGCCTGGTGATTTCGCTCCCTACTGTTTGATTGGTGCATATAAAATTGTCAGATGTCAGTCTTGGGGGCCTATTAAGTGCTGATGTTGGACGTTAAATCAACTCAACTCGACTGGTGTCTGTATTCTGTACAATACAACAGAGAACACCTGACACTGACAAAAGGTCTGTATCCAAGAAATGTCAGGACATTTATATGCAATCACTTCGTAAAAACCAACCCATAGAAACGTAAGTGTAATGATTCCTTCTTAAAAATATTACAATGAAACTAAGCATCTACTAACCCCCTTTGCGAGAGGTACGTCGAATCAATTGTATTAGCGGACGTCACAAATTCTGCTTGCTATAGCTTCATGTGTTTACAAAGGCTTTTTTTTCTTCAAGAGGAATTTTCTGTTGACAGTGCAAAACTTTCGTCTCCCGGCAACACATCCCCTTGAGATTTCTATGCGCTTTGTTCGCCACAGTATCCGCCTTTCTTTCTGTGATCAAAGAAGCGGTAATATCATTCAGTTTGTGGTAGGTCCTGTTTGTGTGAAACTCGCCAGGCAATTCAAAGTGGATTAATCAATATGAGGGTCATGAAGAAAGGTAAACAACAAAGTGAAAGAGACCCTTGAACTATAAAACTAAAGGATCAGAATAATGCTCTTAGAAAAGAAACTTGTATTTTTACATTGTGCAATACGCTTTCATAGTAACTAAAAAACAACATTCGTCACTACATGTACATGTATATTCACCATGGAAGATCTCTTGGTATATATGAAGCTTTGTTGGTATTTACTTTATTTATTTAGTACTTATTAAGGCCTGTTTTATCAAATGGTTATGAAAGTTCTACCTGTGTACTGACTGTTCAAACTGCAGCACTTATTTAATACAACACATTCCAGCAACATTAAAAGGAACAAAAACGAAAAAAAACCCTGCAACATAAAGGTAAAAAACAAACAAAAGGGCTAATGATAACCACAACAAACAAACAAACAAATGAGGGAGTTAGAACTAATGGATATGTGTGTAAATAAGTACGTTTTAGCTATATTAGTAAAAATGGGAATGACCTCTTTCTCTCAAAAAACGTAAACAAAATTACGTGATAGTTGTATTTTTTTGTAGACAATTTGCTGATTGGGCTAGAGCGTAGACGTATTTTAGTAAATCTTTTTGCACTAGCCGACTTACAAGCATCACGTGACTTTTGTGAGAAAGAGATCAGGGAGAGGGTTAGGTGAAAGACATTGTGTATAGAATGTTAAGTGAGTAGGTAAATACGTTGGTAAATGAATACGTGAGTCGGTGAGAGTGGATCTTCAAGACCAAGTTCATTTTGATATAAATATGTATACTGTTGCACATTGGCATGTTATAGCGACAGACCAAATTGATTTAGAGCAAAACCTAAATAAGATATACACACTTTAACGAGAAATCCATTATTACAAAATACAAATATATAATTTTATGTGTAGAAATCTTTGAAGAGTTGAGTTGGTTTAATGTTAAACTTTAGCACCATTTTTAGGCTATACTGTGGACGGGCCCCAAGACTGACGTCTGATAATTTTTTGTCCTGCCATAGTGGAGACAGGGCGGGGACATCATAACTCCTATCTCAGCGAGTCACTTTATACGGACATCGACCCAACCAGTTACAGAGGACGAAATTGGAAAAATAAAACTGCCGATCCACTGTCTCTCACATAAATGTAAACAGCACAATTCCCAAACTAGAAACCTGTGTAGAAACCTACGCTCTTCCACTGTAAACAGCTAATAATTGGGTCCTATTGATACAAAAGTACAGAAGCCATGATAGCCGATACTCTCAAATAATCCATGTAGCACTCCCATCGTCTTGTGGACACAGAATAGACCAGACTTAAAGCACGCTAGACAACAGACCTTTGAAAGGTTTAGCGCACGGACAAGCAGAATTACCAGGAGACTGCAATGCCATTGAGAAATTAATGGCTGCCACATATCAGAGCAGACTCCATTTTCCCTCTGGTTGATACAATGCTCACCAATGCAGTATTGACGTATTATATAGTCTGTGGTATTGACCGGGGCGTGGGGGGGGGGGGGGGGGGGGGAGAGAGAGAGAGAGAGAGACGGAGAGAGCAGGAGATAACAACCGCGTGCCAAAACAGCGGGTATTTGCCCATTAGTTTCTTTAAAATGTCTCTAAAATTACACCGCTTTGATGTTTCGCTGGGTTGGTAGATCTGTATGTTCTGCTCGCTCATGCTTGATGCTACATTTGATGCTACACTTGATGCCACACTATATCATTCCACACTAGAGTGTTATTGTCTAAGGACTTGTGAAAGAGACTCCAGTCATAATACTGGGTTTGACTGCGTGTAAGCTGTCCAGGTTTCAATAACTATAATGCTTGTTAATAGATCCCTCATTTGTTGCTCAGTAAAGTGAAGCATGTCACAGTGCTTAAATAGACAAATAAAGGAAAATATGTAAATACACATTAAAAACTTGTACCGGTTTATACTTATTGATAACCATATTTAAATCATGGTTCCGCTACCTTTCAAACAGGCATATAAGCGGAGATCAGTTAAACGGTTTTTTTTACTGAGCGTTCTTTGAAAGCTCTATGTAGGAGAATAATATGTCAGAGTGGGATTTGGGAATCAATATGATGCAGCATGGAAGTTGTACGTGCTGATAGCAAGTGGAGCAGTGCTGATAAACAAGCTAATTTTTATCTCCTCAGATTAATTTTGAACATTCAAGGTTGCCCAAATGATATATACATGTATCACCTCTTCGTTCGCGAAGATCAGGTTATAGGCGGGGTTATTCTATTTGTATTCTTTAAGTCGTTCCTTGGACTGACTTTAAAACTCATGAAAGGCAAAAAGAAACAACAACAACAACAACAATTACAACAACAACAACAACAATTACAACAACAACAACAGCAACAGCAACAACAACAACATCATCAACAAAAACAACAAAAACCACCACTAACAACAATTTTAGACTAGAAGGAAATGGTAGTCAGGATCTCCGGAAATTTCCTAGAACTGCCTTTGGACATAATTACAGGAGCTTGGTTTCCGAACAATTGTTAGGCATGGGAACAGAATGGCTGGGTACGAGAGAGAGAGAGAGAGAGAGAGAGAGAGAGAGAGAGAGAGAGAGAGAGAGAGAGAGAGATAGATAAGAGAGAGAGATAAGGAGAGATAAAAAGAGAGAGAGAAGAAGAGTTGGAGAGAGAGAAAAGAGAGAGAGAGAGAGAGAGAGAGAGAGGAGAGAGAAATAAAGTGAGTCGGTGTGACTGACCAATATTCACTCAAAAATTCGGGCAAGTGCGAACGCACTTTATGTTGCGGAAAAAATGATGATTGTGCGGACATTCGATACATTATAAATGTTTATCTGGTGTAAGATATCATTTAATTTCCCCCAGACTGATGTGTATAATCTCATGTGTACACGATCCTTGATCGATTTGCTAACAACATGAATTATTTTTATATCAATTCTAACATTTACAAAAAAAAATAGAAAGAAAAAACGAAGAACTTGGAATTTTATAATAAAATTTATGGGTTTTGCAGATACATAAAGAAATAGATACTGACCCTTATTATATTATATTCGTCGGCATATAGGTCAGTTTGAGGAAGAGACAGAGAGAGAGAGAGACAGACAGAGAGAGAGAGAGAGAGCGAGAGAGAGAGAGAAAGAGAGAGATGGGAAGAGAAATAAATAAATAAAGAGGGAGATAAGGAGAGATAAAAAGAGAGAGAGCGAAAGAAAAAGAGTTGGGGAGAGCAAAAAAGAATGAGAGATGGACAGAGAAGGGAAAAAGAGAAAGACAGAGAGAGAGAGAGAGAGAGAGAGAGAGAGAGAGAGACAGAGAGAGAGAGAAAGAGAAAGAGAGGGAGAGATAGAAAGAGAGAGAGAGAGACATACAGACAGACTGATAAACAGACAGAGACAGAAACGAATGTTAATACAAAAATAAATAAAAATTATATTTGCCGGTATTATGAAAAGGTGTGTTGAAATTGCTGCACGAGAGTACATTCCTTGTACAGTGACAGTGAGTTGGCTCAACGTATAGATCTAGTCTTAGAGAGTTTAATTTTTCTTTTGTTCGCTAATTTAGCTCCTCTTGGCTTTTGGAAACACTTTCTAACTTTTAATTTCACGCCCTACTTAGCTGTCATGGTGATTCCTGGTGTTGCATTTAAAGCATTTTCTGGAACATCTTTCAGTCGGCTCACAGCTTCTATTGAGCTTTGCACTGTTACTTTCGGGGTCTTTATCTTTGCAAGATTTTCCTTCTCACCATTTCCAACATAAACTTCTTACAACACTGTTTTGTTTCAGAGCTTTAACATAATTATTTGTAAAAAGGAACATTATGGTCCGGGTTGCTTAGCTTTGAAAAGTAGAAACTTTTTAAAACATGTTTTGTTTTCGAAAAGGAAACAAAAAAATCAATGTTATAGAGAAACCTAGCTCTTGGGTACACTGGGAAAACACGTTATTGGTATAAAATATAATCCAAGACAAAATACGTGAAGGTTTAATCTTCTGTTTTTGTTTGTTGGGGAATAAAATTCATTAGATGAGGATGTAAACTATACAATATACATTAAAAAGTAACTGTGATATAGTTGGAATTTAAATCAGCTCGAAAAACCATTGAAAAATGTTAATATATTGATTAAGATCAAAGTTTTAGCTCACTCACTCATCCAGCGTCGTCCGTTGGGTATCCGCCTGGGTGCTATCTAACTATGACGTTGAACCACTGGGGTGTGTGCTGCCCGCCACCCTACTGGTTGGGTCGGTGTCAGTATAATATGACTGGCTGGTATCCCCGCCCTGTCACGTGTGTGGCAGCACATAAAATTGTCAAACGTCCGTCTTGGGGCCCGTCCACAATATAGCCTCTATAGTGCTGCTGTTGGACGTTAAACCAAACCAACCAACCAACCAGCCCGCCACCCATGCCAGGTTCTTTCCCTCCAACTCTCTCTGTTTTGAGCCATGTTAGAAAATCCGGCTGTCGACCATCATGTCAAGTCTTTGATGGTGTTCAAATATAATAGCTAAGTAAACGATACTTACCTGTAAGTTGACGTTTGCTGTATGTCTTACAGAACTAGGTCAGTGATTGCTATTGGACCCAATGACTCAGGGGACCAGTAGTAGTATCAATTTCCAACAATGTTACTTTCAAACACTCTCTCCTGAGCCGTCGGATAACGGTTTAGATGCTTCAGTCAGCAGTGATCTTAAACTACGAACAGCGGGCAAGGTTTGAATCTAAGCTGGGATACCCGTCTCCGTATTGGGTTCTTCGGGTAAACTTGTCAAAGGTGAAATTTAGGTGGAGGTGTCGATTTTATACATAAAGCGTTATGATGGTTGCTTAGTTTACCATAGAGTAACGCCCCATATACATTAACGTATCATTCATCTACAAAATGAGCGATATCAACGATGTTAGTTTATAATGCTGCAGCCTCTTAATTGTATTCCTCCAGTGGCAATTCTTTATTGTGGTTACAGTGCTGTAGTCATGGGGAAATGCCTCCATAAAAGACCATGACAATCTAAAGTGTTTGGATTGTTCACGAGTAGCCAAAGACATAAATGTAAAGATGCCTTTTTTGTCTGAATTTTATTCTCATACATAGTCTCATATTCAGAAGAAAACGGAGACATTTTTGCTTTCTCTATTTTATCTCTCTCCCCCCCTCTCTCTCTCTCCCTCTCTCTCTCTCTCTCTCTCTCTCTCTCTCTCTTTCTCTCTCGCTTACTCTCGCTTTGAACATCTCACAGATGGCTTACAGCTTCTATTGAGCCTTGCGCTGTTACTTTCGGGATCTTTATCTTTGCAAGAGTTTCCCTCTCACCATTTTCAACATAAACTTCTTAAAACACTGTTTTGTTTTAGAGCTTCTACATACTTGATTTTGGGGTGAAATAAGCCGCATGTCCGCTTTTCATTTTTTAACTAAGAAAACCAACCTCTGCAACTTTGGAAGAGAGGAATAATAGTTTGTGAAAAGGCACATAAGGGTTAGGGTTGCTGAGATTTGAAAAGTAGAAGATTTTAAAAACATGTTTCGTTTTCTAAAACGGAACCAACATTAATGTTATCGCGAAACTTAGCCCTTGGTACACTGGAAAACAGATTATTGGTATGAAACATAATCCAAGACAAAATACCTAAAGGTTTAATCTTTTCTAAAGTTTCTAAATTGTTTTCCTAAATACTTCACTCCTGCATTAAACGTTTGTAGCAAAGAAAGCAGTGGACGTTGTTTTTTCGTAGAATCTAAAACAAAAATAAAAATCGTTAAGGAGACTCCGTGATGAAGACAGGCAAATCAGGTTAATAAATCATCTTGTAAAAACTCTTTAAAAAGATAGATGTATAATTTGTTTACATTGAGGTTTCAATGATTACTAGTTTTCCATTAAATCATGCAATATTAAATAAAACCTTGCCTTTAAAAAAATATTTTTGAATATAGGGCAATTAGACATCTTCCCAAAAAATTAAAAAGCAACCGCACGAAACCAATAATACCATCGTTGTTTGTTCTGTTTTTTTTTTTTTTTGGGGGGGGGGGGGGGGGGGGGACTAAA
>RQTK01000370.1:193420-232570 GCA_003991915.1 Elysia chlorotica | reverse complement strand
CCGCCCTGTCACGTGTGTGGCAGCACATAAAATTGTCAAACGTCCGTCTTGGGGCCCGTCCACAATATAGCCTCTATAGTGCTGCTGTTGGACGTTAAACCAACCCAACCAACCAACCAGCCCGCCACCCATACCAGGTTCTTTCCCTCCAACTCTCTCTGTTTTGAGCCATGATAGAAAATCCGGCTGTTGGGCATACTGTCAACTCTTTGATGTTGTTCAAATAATAGCCAATTAAACGATACTTACCTGTAAGTTGAAGTTTGCTGTATGTCTTACAGAACTAGGTCAATGATCGCTATTGTACCCAGTAACTCATGGAACCAGTAGTAGTACACTGTATCAATTTCCAACAGGGTTACTTTCAAACACTCTCTCCTGTGTCGTCGGATAACGTGTTTGATGCTTCAGTCGGCAGTTATCTTGAACTACGAACAGCACCCATATCCGTATTGGGTTCTTCTGGTAAACTTGTCACAGGAGAAATTTAGGTGGAGGTGTAGATTGAACATTTTATACATAAAGCGTTATGATGGTTATTTAGTTTACCATAGAGTAACGCCCCATATACATTAACGTATCATTCATCTACAAAATGAGCGATATCAAAGATGGTAGTTTATAATGCTGTAGCCTCCTAATTGTATTCCTCCAAAGCCAATTCATAATTATGGTTCGCCAAACTATGAACAGTTACAGTGCAGTTGTGATGGGGAAATGTCTCCATAAAAGACCATAAAAATCAGGCGTTTTTGGATTGTTCACATGAAGCCAAAATCATAAATGTTAAGATATCTTTTTTGTCTGCATTTGATACATACATGTAGTTTCATATTCCTAAAAAAACCCACTTGCGCTTTCTCTATGTTTTACTCCACAGCTCACCCTTTCTATCTCCCTCTATCTATCTATTCCCCCCCCCCTATCTCTCTCTCTCCCTTCTCTCTCTTTACATCTCCTAAAAAACCCTCAGGACCTCAATGAAGTCAGCCCGGAGTCTGCCTCTCTCTCCCTGGTTGCCCACACTTTTCACTCCTAATTAATCACACTCAGAGATGAGCCAGTAGACTGGCTAGAGCCAGTGACCCCGCGGTGTTAAGTCCCAGCTTCAATTATTATTGTTATTCTTGATGTTCGCCGCCCTGTCCCTGCCGTCTTCACTTCCTGCCTTGATGGATTCGGGGTTGTGCCCCCGGTGCCGCTGGTGGCAATGTCCTCAACATATTTATGTGGATTTACTCAGGACTGGAAACATTTTTTCCACCATTGAACCCTTCTCAATTTTCTTTTACGTTGATTCATTCATATTATTGTGGATTTACTCAGGACACCGGATTTTTTCCCCACAACTGATCCTTTTTTAAATTGATTCATTCACTTTACTGTAAACACTTTTGATATTCTTTTCTTAGAACACATTTATGTGAAACTTGATCATTTTATTACTGACAAAATGGTATCACCCCCAAAATCAAAGTTACAAAATCACATATGATTAGTAGGATATTAGCACAGTGCTAATTTTTTAAGTAAATGGTAAAACAAGGCAAAAAGCAGCAAAATTTACAGTGACATGAAATGTAATCCTCTTGAAGTCATTGGAATTTATTGCATTGCTCTTGAAGTCATTGAATTTAAATGGAGTTGCTGAAATAAAAAAAATTGTCGTTTTGAAGTGATCAAAACTAAATGCATTCTCTCTTTAATACATGTATATTGAAACATATGTACCATAATTATTCTTCCTGAAATCGCACTTCCAAAGTATGTTAAAAGTCGCCCTGATTAGATCGTGACTACATGTATCATGTGGACTCCATTAGGAACAGTATTAGCCAGGCCCATAGGGACATAATTAAAATAATTATTAATACCAGAACCATCCACGTGTTTGATATACTCTATTTAATTAAGGTAGAGTAAAAAAAAAAACACCTACAAGTGTGTCATCCTAGGCCTGAGGCACACTGCCAGGCTGTTATTAAAGATAACATGGACTTTTTCCGCGGATATCCCACACAAACATCAGTATGACCGGGAGGGCAGAATAGCAATGATCTAAATTAGGGGATCCATCCTCGACTGTATGTGTGTCAGTAAGGTTTCAGTCATTCTAGGTCTTTTTCTTCTATTTTTTTTTACAAATACCTTAGATTCCTTTTTGATGATTTCAAAGACTATTTGGATAGTTCGTGCCTCCATCAAACCTTTTTTTCTGTCTTTGTTGGTGCTTTTTGTCTCTGATGATTGCATTTCCATCCTCTTATGAATATACCCGAATGTCCGTTTGGCTTTCTTTCTCTTTCTGTATCTCTCTCTCTCTCTCTCTCTCTCTCTCTCTCTCTCTCTCTGTGTGTGTGTTTCTCTCTTATCTTCTCTCTAATTCCATGACTTTCATTCTGTTTATCTGTATATGTATCTTTCCTGTTCTCTCTCTCCCTACCTCCCTTCCCTCTGTCTCTGTCTCTCTCTCTGTCTCTCTGTCTCTCTCTCTCTCTGTCTCTCTCTCTCTCTCTCTCTCTGTCTCTCTGTCTGTCTCTCTGTCTCTGTCTGTCTCTGTCTCTCTGTCTCTCTCTCTCTCTCACCATCTACATGCCCCCTCTCTGCTCCTGTTCCACCACAATTCTGTCGTGAAAGTGAAGCAGTAGAAAGCTAGAAGGTAGAAGGAAGCACAGTTTCCGTGGGCTGTGGACTTGACTGCGTCAACGCGTGTGGCAGGCACGACATCCATCAACAACCATCTTGAACCGCATGTCAACCAATTATATCCTAATAATATACATCTCTGACGGTTATTCCACATAGAGTATTAATACATGTCATGTCTATTCTGAAACAAAAACCGAAATATCATCACGAAAAAAAAGCAAACCACCTATCACTTTAGATGTGTCTATTTATCGCAGCTATAAGAGTTGTCGCCCATGCTTCAAATCCTTGACGTCCAACAGACTTCAAACAGACAATCACCTGCGTCAGTTATCATTTAGGCTCTTTGGTTGTGCCTGGTTGTAGCAGAGATCAAACATCGTTGTAGGAAAGAAAACAGATAAACTAAAGATTTGGTGTGACAAACAGCCAATCGTAATTGGATATATATTAAAGATCTTGATCTAAATAAAAATCTAGCTCTAACTTTTCAGTTTTTTGTAACATCGAAGTTTTGACAAGAGCAGTTATTTAATTCATTTACCCGGTGGTCTGTATCTTCATATCTTGTTGTTGTTTTTGTTGCTGTTGTTGTTGTTGTTGTTGCTACTGCTTAGGCCTAGCTGTGAAGCTAATGAATGCCACATTGACAGCTCCTCATTAAGGCTTCACATTACTAAACAACAATGCCTAAAGTAGCACCATTATAAAAAAAAAAACATGGCACGGTTAGTATGTCTTACGTAGATTGAAAGCTGAGCTAAGTTATAAAAACTTTAAAAAAAAAAACACACACACACACATTACGTATTTTTTCCAAGAATAAGGGCAGGCAATCTTGTAATACACTTATCTAAAACTTCATCAAACATGAATAATGTAAAAACATAGTTATGACCATAAAATAATAATAATAATAAGAAGAAGAAGAAGAAGAAGAAGAAGAAGAAGAAGAAGAAGAAGAAGAAGAAGAAGTTTCATTAGCTTCACAGCTAGGCCTACGTAAAAGTACAGCCATAGCCCAACATGTAGTGCTGGAATTACTAGTACACAACATCGAGATTGTCCTGTTTTGTTCTCTTGTGAAGAAGATTTTAGCTCGAAAACTGGCATTTTTTTAGATCTATGTTTTTCTATTACAACTAAATTTAGGCAAACACTATACAAACGGCGAAGAGTGAAACTATTCCTGGATTTTGATAATCTTCAAGGATTAAAGTGTAGACTTACAGAATGTGCTGTGTTTGTGCCTTTTCCCTGGACAATGAAAATGATCGACAGCTGAAACAATATTTTATGTATTTATGATTTACTTACTAGATGCTTTTTTCTGCTTTAATTTATAGCTGTGAATTACATTTTAAGGATAATATAGTCAGCGTATAAGCATAATTATTGAAATTATGCAAACTCTAAGTTGGTTGGATGGTATTTCTCAAACAGTTATGTCTAGAATTAGGCAATGCTTTTCCTAAAAATGAAATACAACTTTATGCAGGCCCAGTTTTTACATAATATTGACCAGAAGGATAAGATAATTAGCTAGATCTAGTAATACATCTATAAGTTATCTAAGTTATATAAGTTATCCTCAGGCTAGTTCTTCTTTCTTCGTTTGTTTCTCAGAGTCCTAGGTGGATTTCTTTGTGGTTTGTTTAAGTTTCGCTTCAATGAATAGGATTTCACAATCTCCAAATTACGTAACCTGCTCTAAATATTTCTAGAAGTTAAAGACAAAGGTGAAAAAATGCCCCATTAAGCATCTCCAAATATAATTGTAATTCTTTGTATTTGATTGTTGAAATATATACACCATTTCTTTATTCAATCAAAGAAGATTACGCTCTCCTTTTTAATGATTGATTTTTAATATGCCAACATGAAAGTAACAATTTTGCAAATTTTTCCAGAGGCCAATTAAAATTTGCATAATTTTTTTAAAGATGGTTAAAAAGCCGTAGGGTCGTACAATACAGATCAGATATAATTCTTTATTTAATGTACGATCAAGTCAATACTTTTTTCAGTTCACTATTTTAGCTACCATTTGTCTAGCTGCTGGTACCACGCATGCGCGCATTTAGAATTACCAAATCTCATAACTCTTTGAAAGTATGTAAAATTGTGTACATGTAATATCCCAACAGGCAAATAACAAAACGTTTTGGATATGCGGAGAAATTATACCATAAACCATTAAGCTACCATGCATACTGCTATCGCTCTTTAAGAAGTGTGGATGAGTAGATGTTTGTGGATAATTTTGTTGCTGCGATTTCTTCGTTGTGTTTAGTCCAGAAGTTAAGACAGGCCCGGATTTTCCATAAAACAAAGGCTGCATTGTGTGTTTTGTGATCGATCTGCGCTTAGATCAATAACTGGACCGGTGCGGCGAAGTTAAATAAACCCAAGGTACACGGACATACACAGGGGATCTTCGTCTGTGGCTTAAACATTACTGGATTTACTCTGGACAATGGGCTCTACCTGGAAAACCACAACAACAACAACAGCAACAACGATGATGGTAGTGATGTTGCTGGTGCTGATATTTTGTGCCGTGCAAGCTTCACCACAAGCAACCCAAACTTCGACGCCTGAAACCACGACAGCCATCGGTGACGGTAAGTGCATTCGATACATGTACAAGAGTTGTTAATTGTTGCTTTTTATAAAACAACAGCAACAACAACAACAACAAACATACAAACAAAGAAGAAAACGAAACAAAACAAGACAAAACTTAAGGTTCATACGAGCCATTAAAATGCTTACCAAGAGGTTTAGTCCAGAAAATTTATGCAAAATAAGTTATACATCTCACATTATATCTACATTATATTATTACTCGAGCCGGTATGTTAGCGCAATTATTCATTACAGTTTTATGAAATGTAATGTGTACATTTACAAACTTAAACCTGTTCATAAGTATATACAAGTTAATTACATGTTACTCTTGTGAAATTCACCCCTTGAACGTTACGTCGTTAAGTATTGAGAGACCATTATACAAATATACAATCATGATACGGAAAATGATTAGCTCTAAACATACAGAATACAGAATACAGAAATCTTTATTCACCCCTAAAGGGGAAATTAAAGGATACTCTCTTGATACAACAGACGAAATTAAAAAGCTTACAACCATAAAAAATATAAGGGTAGAATTTCGACATAAAAATAATAATATTGCATTATAATACTTCGAATTACTGAGTGTATGTATATGACAAAAATCTCAAGTTGTGCAAAAGTTATAAATTATATATATTTATACACGTACAACAATGAACGAGTCAATGTAAACATAGATACTATTAAGTAAAACTATTCTAGTCAAGTCTAATTAATAATTCCGTTAAAAGAGTTTTGTAGACGATGACAGGAGTGCGATTGACTCATAGTGCATTTTTTTCTTAAATTCTCAAATGCTCTAATTGTGGATTTTTTTTATAAATTGTATTCCTTAGACGATCCACGTTCTTGCCTCCTAACATTTTGTTTGGTTGGTTCTCAGTGTACCGTTTGATTCACGTTAAAGTCGGATTATCTTACTTTTTCGTGAACTGAACGTTATCGTTCTGTTCTACAAACCAAAATTAATTAATAATTACAGATCCTAACATTCAACATTTTCAATGTTAGATTTTATCTTCCGGTCCTTATGACTGATGATAATTTTATGCTAAAAGAATATAACCCAGTGTTATTGGTATCATTTTTAAATCATCCTCAATTTCTTTAGTGTTTGCTACTATAATGTATAGGTGGCTACAATATAGGAATTTCTAGCAAAAAATTTGTTATCTGCATAAATAACTATCTGTAAGATTTTTCAACGCAAACTTATAAAAATAACATTTGCTTGTTTTTTAACTCACAATTTTATTTTAACTGCTACGACAAAGCATCACCAATGCTACCGTTTATACCTTGTTTTTTCACTAAGACAGTATCAGAAGGCAATCAATTCTGCTCTTTTTGTCTGCTCTTTTTATAGTGATTTAATTATAATTACTGCACTGTTATAGTTATGTACTTAACGTTTTACGCTGCACGAAGAGTTTTTTCGTTGTTTTCGGTAAAATTTTCTGATTTTCATTGAGGTACATTGTTATGTATAATTATCATTGTGGGTCTTCGACCTGTAATTTATAACCAGAGCACATTTTCCCTAGAACTATTGGGTGGCAAATAGGATTGGTAAAGTGACTAAATCATGACGAAACCGTAGCAGAATTTTCATGACCAGCCTTGCATGCTTTTCATTTAATATAATTAAAAACTATATTCTAAAGACCATTAGAAAGCAAATAAATTGCCTGTGTTTATGATTATTCATCTATTCCGTTGATCAATTTGAACGCCATTAGTTTTATTCCTTTGCAATATTGATTAAAATCTCATGTGAAAAAAAAGCAAAGAAACAGAACTGGAAACTCATTACAATCAAGGGAGAAGAATGGTTGTCTGAGTGTATCGAATAGAAGATTAACTTAACTAAGCTACATTTGCCGATCAATTTCCCTTGTTTTTTTCCTGAAAAAAAAAACCATTGCTAGGTTTGGTGATTCTGTAGACCTCGGGACTGATGGCTCGGAGGTAGGTTAGGGGGTGGGGATTGAATCCCAGGTCCTTGGTCCGTCTAGTATATAATCTTTGGAGAGCTCTTTCACGATAACTTTCGATGACGCAGTCAGCGTATTTGTTTTATTAAAAGATACATTTTACAGTGAAGAGGGCTCATGAAATGGGCAAAATCTAAAATCTACCAACCTCATGCAATTAAAACAAGAATTATCTGAAAAAAGAGAACTATACGTTTAATGACATTGTTCTTTTTTATCGTATAAATTGCAATGCTCAAAACCTCTTATAATATCAGATGATTCAAAGAGAATAATGATATTATGTTATCGTAAGTTGGCGCGATTTTGATATGTCGCGGATATAACCTTTCTTTCGTATAATAAAACTGCCGTTAGATATGTAAAAAAAAAAACAACTTTATATCTGCCATTGCCTAAATTTCTAAATTCAAAGCTACAACCCTAGACGTAAATAATACCCCCAAACAGATTAAAAGGAAATGAATTTCAACGTTCAAAATGTCAAGAGGACCCGAGCCCAACTGTTTTGAGGAAATCAAATAGCATTCTCAGCGGCAGTGTGTTATTTTATTATTGTGACAGAGATACAGAATACAGAATACAGGATCGAGAAATCTTTATTCATATCCCGAGTGGAAATTACGAATACACTTTCTTCATACAAAATTAGCAATATTTACATCGATAAGAAAAGATAAAGTAAAATTTTTCTGATAGGATAAATAGGATTATCCATAATTAAAAATAATGATATTACAATATCACAGCTTAATAAATGAAAGGATATAAAATATTATGGAAAATCTCATTTTGTGTAAAAGTTAAATGTCATACAAAACTACACTACATCAAAGGATGAGTAAATAAAAACATAGGTAATATTGCATAGATCTAGAATAATGACGATAATAATACTGAATGGCATTTATATTGCGCATTCTCAAAGAAAAAGCAATGCTCTATAGGCCAACAAAATTTAATAAAACATTAATACATAGTACAACACACACCAATACAATTTTTGTCATTCAACACCTTAAGCGACCTGAGAATAAATATGCTAGAGATGTAAATAAAATAATATCCAAAAGGAATTTGAAGTTACATGTATGTTTATGAAAATGATAAAAACATGAAATTTATATTGTTTTAGAATGCAGTGCGTAAAGCAAAGAGAACCAGTTTAAAATAAAAGTTAAGTTGACAGTCTCTCCCTTTTTTACATATTAAGATCATAATGTTTAAAAAAAATTAATATTTCGGTTGACTTTTAAAACTACATGTTTTGTTTGTGTCTCGAAGTTTTTTTGTAAGTAAATACCATATGGTTCGATCATAATAAGAAAAAAGCTCTGTTACCAAAAGATTTTAAGTTGCTCCTGGGTATATTTATCGTCAAAGTGTCATTTGAGGATCGTAACGCTCGTCTCGGTTGGTGCAAATTCAACATTTCTTTCATATACTCTTGCATATAACCATGTAGACATTTTTGGCATAAAACTACACCTTTGTAATCAATACGTTGTGCTATAGGTAGCCAGTGCAATTCCTCCAGGAGGGGATTCGTACTGGTGATCTTTTTCTTTTTAGAGATATTGCGTGCTGCATTGTTTGGTAATACTTTCAGCCGTGAAATAATAATGACAAGAATGATAGTACTACTACATTCTACAAATTATGACTGATTTCTACAAGTCGATCTAGATTCAAAGCTATCCCTCGTGTCCTGTGGGGATCGGGTGGGAGGAGGTGAGGGGGGGGGGAGGAAATCCTAGCGCAAAGGTAGTTCCACATCGAGAGGTCCACGGTTCACAACCCACGATTGGACAAATTTATTTGTCTGATTTAGTCCCTTTTTGTTAAGTACGTTTGAGACAGGAGTCTTGTATCCCCGCACTGTCTCTCTGTAATAAAGCTGTTATACGTTAGTTTTGGAACCCGTCTAAGATATAGCCTTGCTGTTGATATTAAAGTCTAGGAAACCAATTCATCCAGCTACTAATCGCTCATCTTAACACAAAATATAGTTATCGGTAAAATAATACAGGTCAAAGTTTGCAAATACGATCTACATGAGAATATTAAAAAGGGAAAAAGAAATAGAAACTGATACAAATGATTAGCATTTGATATGTCAAAAAACAACAACAACAACAACAAAAACAACAACAACAACAACAACAACAACAACGACAACAACAAGAACAACAACAACAACAACAGCAGCAACAACAACAACAACAACAATTCCAACCTGCCAAGGTCAAACATATCCCACTTTTGGCATTTCTAGGTTTCGGGAATTTCTGGAGACTAAAAAAAAAAAACCGTTCAATTTTACTACGCACTCTTATTGGCTGAAGTAAAAATCACAGGTTTTCGTGCACATCAAAATTAATGTTCAACACAACAGTAAGTTTCTAGTCTTTATTCTAGACTCTGGGTTGTGAGCAGGCTTAAGTAGTAGAACGCTGAGAGTTAGTCGGTTTAAACCAACGCTTGGACAAAATTATTTGTAAGATTTCTAAACCTTTCTAGTAAGGCCAATGACAGTAAGCTATACTGTGACCGTTTGAGACAGAAGCCTTGGCATCTCCGCACTATTTCAGTATACTAGGTCATAAAACTGTCAAACGTTAGTCTTTCGACCCGTCGCCGTGTAAGGTCCTCCCAGGGAAGCTAGGAAAAAAAACTCCCAGACCCTGCAAGGAACGCTTTAAATCAGTTTAGATTTAGATTGTAGAGTTTAATATGAAAACTGTAAAATGTTCAGTTATTCTCATACATGACAGAACCGCTAATTTGGCAGTAACAAGGTTAGACCAGTTGGTGTCATTTTGCTAGTTTTATGATGCAAAATTGTATGCTGTCAAGTGTAAAAAAAGGGTATGCCACATACTAATTAAAGTAAATTCCGAAGCGCTATGTTTAAAAATAAATCCCGCTGGATGAGATTACACATTATTCAAATACGTTTATGTTTTCATAGCGTTGATTTTCTGTATCTTTCTTGGTTGAATGTTCGTAACTCTGGGTCTTAATACACGCGAACCAAAGCTTTTCTGCTGAAACTATTGTTGCATATTGTTATGCAACAACTTCAATAATACTTTGCCTTAGTTTATATTATGACTCTTTAAAAAAATAAAATAGAGATGGACAATTCACCTGAACGTTTGTCAATCTTATCTATCTGATACTAGCTAAACTAGGTATCTGCTGCAGTTTACTTCCACTGGTTTAATTTTCGTCTTCTACTGGCATGTCTGAAGAAAAATAGCAAACCATCCCAGTTTTTAGCTTTTGCGATTCATCTATACATTCTGGAGGATTGTTCTCTATAGAGTTTAACGTCTCCTAGGTCCCCCTGGAGAGTCACATACGGCGACAGGTCCCAAAACTGCCGTCTGACAATTTTATGTTCTGCCACACGGCACACACGAGACAGGGCGGGGATACCATGCTCTTGTCCGCCCAGTCTTTCATATTATCCAACCAGTTTCTTTTTGGTCTTCCTCTACCTCTAGGCACCTCTGCTCTATCCTATTATAACACTTCACAGAAAATCATGGAGTTCCAGATTTTGAGATGGCTAAAATATATATCAGCTCTCTTGTTTCTGGTTGAGAAAACATTCTGAATACGATAAAAAAGAAAGTCTGTTTTCTCAGTGTTATAAAAGCAATGCCTGACTTCACAGCTATTACAGTGTACAACGGCCCGAGCTTCATTGGACTATCCAGTGTTGTGTAAAGCAGTAACTGTTAATCCTGATGACAGACGAACATTATATCTGGTTATTGCTAATGAATGAAAACATTTCCGTGACTTTATTTATGCCGGTTGTTGAACTATTGCGCGTAATATATCATACTGGAGACCGCGATTGTAAATAGTTATGAGAAGTGTATAAGAAACTGGGTCAATTTAACTGTGCTATAGCTCGAAATTATGTATCAGACATACCTTTAATTTTTTCAAAAATTAATAAGATTTCACGCAGAGATATATTAACTCTTCTATGCTGTGATGAACACTAAAAGGACATCTTTGTAAATTTTTTCTTTCGTTTTTTTGCATTTAATTAAATAATGTTTTCACATTTTGATTAGTAGTAAACAGTTTGACCCATACGCTGTTAGTTGTTCCATGAAGTAGGCTTAATCTTATCATCTGGTTTTAAAATTAACAAAAAATTCTAATGAGATCGTGCGGTGTGCACGTCAAAATTTGCGCACTTTATAAAAGCAATATTGATGTTGGATTCGTTTCTGTCCTAAATACCCACATTTTTAGACTTATATTTCATTGGTGCATATAAATGTCCGCCGTTAGGAGCTTTCTTCTCAATTTTCGACTCAATATCCTAAAATAGAACCAGAAAAAAACAACACAACTGGAGGTTATTTGCATACTTATGCCCACGTAAATCTATGACATTGGACATTTTTGTAGAATTTCCTGTCCCCCCCCCCCCCTCTAAAAAGCATACACCATACCAACCAATTTAGCTTAGCTATATCAAATAAGATACGGGGGTGGATGACTATGATGGGAAACAAAATGTCAAATCTGGTTTTAAAATATTCGGTTTAATCTTCAAATTGTGAAAAGGCTATTTAAGGAATGATTTTAAGGAAAGTGGCTGTGTATAATATTTTGGCATGTTTTTTTAAGACTTATTTGGAGTTTGCCATCCTGTGACACTTTTTATTTTTTAACTTCGAAAACCAAGACTTACATTTGTGTTTCATTAATTTTATTGGTTTTATTTGTCTACAGAAACAGCGTCGGAAAACGCTTTACGAAGTGTTTTGATAAGAGACTCCGATGTCAAGAAAACTTATCCTACTGGTGATTACAAAGATACGGGAAATAAGGAAGACTTCACTCAAGATAACGATGATAACGATGATGAAGATGAAAGCTTCGTGTATTTTGACGGCGAAGATGGCTATGACTATGACTACTCGGCAGATGAGGATCTCAATTCAAGTAAGTGAATCTCGTTTTAGCAGTTTATCTTTTTGTGTTTTCTGTTTCAACAACTGACGGTCAAGTGTATTGATGGCGTTATAACTGGTTTCCCTGACTGTATAAAGACCACAGGAACATGTGAAGTGTGCTAGATTTTCTCTTCTCGTTTATCAGTCCAGCACTACCTAAAGATATAAACAGATCTCTCCGATTCATTTAATGAAACAAATATCGCGCAAAGTGTGACTTAATAATAGCATAACTGTAATCAACACACACATACAGTTTTCGTTTTTTTAAATAATTTTTAAAAAATTTAAATTTTGCATACCTACTTTTTGATAATTTACATGTAAAAATTGTGTAACTTAAAAAAAAAACTTTGCATGCAATGGACTTGGTATACAACTCAGTAGGGGGTCGTGTTGTTTTAGCGGAATCAAAAGAATGTGTAGGGGATAGGTGCTAAGTCTTGTGCTTGTATAAACAATAGTATCCACCTCTATGTAGGGTCATAGAAAGTTAGCCTTTTAAGATATAGGTGAATTATTTGTTATTCTCAAGGTCCTTCAAACAAATTGAAGGATGAAAAGTAGTTCATTCTGCGATACAAGTTTTTTTTAAACATGTTTCTAAAAAGCACGAAGGGTATCGTTAATTTAATAACTCCAACCCTTCGTATGACACGTTTTATGTATACTTTCGAAACAGAAACAAAATCTGATCTGTTCCTAGATATTCTGAATAAACGGAAACAGGCTTATTCATAACACAGCAAAACAAGTTTACTAACCAACAAACTATTGAAACTATGTATAGTGCCGCTTTAGATCTCTGTAAGTAAATGAGCTCACTCTAATTAGTTGTCGCCGTCTAAAAGAATCACTCCAAGGAAAGTATGTGGTAACTAATTGGGTAGTGAACGGAGATACTCTACTGCCACCTCAGCAAGAAGATATTGCGGCGGTAACGTTAGATTCTGAGTAGCATTTATGAATGTACATGTGCCTTTACCAATCATTCGTGTAGGACCATGACGCTAATATTCGTCTCCTTGGGTGCCTGATTCTGTCGTGTCCAGTCCCCATTGGTCAGCGAGCATTGCACGGCCCTGGCACGAGTACACGGTCGTTGACCCCCACGCCAGACCGGCTTGACCTTGAGACACGTGTGCAACATTGCAGACTTTGCGGTACGAGAGCCAACCGTGACCGAAGACCTTGATAGGAAAAGGAGCAATTTGCGTGAATGTCCAATCGTAACTCTTCTGTGAACTATGAACTGATGGGGTTGTGCGTTTTGTTAAGATTTTAAAGATTTACCATCTTTTGCTTTCTTCCAGTTAAAGAAAAAAGAAAACAAACGAGTCTCCCATTTTGCAAGATTATGTCATAGGCTCTTGTTTTGCTGATCTCCATCGCACACTTTTTTTCACCGGTGCCAGTCACTGCCATAGTTTACCTGACAGGTGCCATTCATAACACATAATAGTTTCTACACACGCCAGGTGATAGATAGGACATCCAATGATAAAGGGAAACGTAGTTGACACCAGCGTAAATTTAATCTGTCATTTCATTTACACCGCCAATGAGGGAGAGATTTAACACTTGTTATTAAAACACGACATCGTCACAAACAACTTATCTGCACCACGGAACCTTTTGTATACCCAACTTAACCTATTGCACACAAAAGCATAAAGCTAAAGTCTTCATCATAAGAAAAAACAGAGACAGCCACAGTGGACCATTAATTTTCTTAGTAGATGGGCTTTATACGATGATCAACAATATCACCTATTTCAAGTCGCAGTTAACTGGGTTTTGTGGAAAATTTCTTTGCTGTTCAGCGCTTTGAAATGGGTCAAATCTTTATTTAATTCTTGGGCAACAATCAGCAATGAATGGGATTGTATGTCTCCAAAAGGTAAATTATATATATTTATATTGTTTCAAGCACGCCGTAGTATAGGGTTTGTCAGGTATGATGATGTACACGCTTACGACCTTACACGAGGCATTCTTTTCTGCAATCGGGCAACGGCCCTTGCTATAGATCCATCAGGCCTAATTTCCGCGGTAATGTTTTCCTTGCGATAACCCCATACAAGCAACCGTTCTATTTGATGATTTTGCTCGGCAGGACAAATAATTGTGGCTGGCTCCGACAAAAGCCCAGGATGTTATGTAAATTTCCAAGTGTTGACATTTCACTCGACAAACGTTTCAACACTTCCTTTCTCTTTTTATCAAACGCTAAATAAAGGTATCCCTACTGCTACACATTAAGGCGAATCCACACCTTCAGTTTTTTACACGGGCGACAGTTGTTGGATTGCAGCGAGACTGACGTCATCATCATCATCATCATCATCATCATCATCATCATCATCATCATCATCATCATCATCATCATCATCATCATCATCATCATCATCATCATCATCATCATGCTCTCTGTCTTGAGCGGTCCTTCCTGCCTCGCTGGGCCCCCTTTTAGCGAGTCGCAGATGTCATCTATCCACCTTTTTGTAGGTCTGCCCAGTATTCGCTTTGCCCTCAGTTTGATTCTAGGATAAGTCTTTCGAAACTGTTACGTCTTTTCATGTTAACAAAGTATTTCACTTTTCTTTCTTTGATGGTAGGCCTATATGTATTAAAAAGTCAAAATCGGTTTGATCTTAAGTTCTTTTAGTATTTCGTCATTTCGTCCTTTAGTTTAAGTCCTTCGATGCTTGTGGCGTCGCAAGTGTAACAACCTTTGGAGCGGCAAGTTTAGAACGGAAATTTTGTTAAGAACGCGCAGATAGATACTTTTTTATTTCGAACATTCCATTACATATAAACTTTGGAACTAGCGCCTTTGAGTTGGTTACCCCTCTTTTTTCTGTTATGACCCTAAGTTATGTTCATGACTTATGCATGCACCACCAATGCACATAATTATAACCTGATTTTACTGAAATACCCACAAGAATGTTGGGCTCTATCTATCCAATCTGTTCCTAACTTCATTTGTATTTAACTCTCTATCTCTTAAAAAGATAAACACCTAATTTTCAACTTTTTTTTACTCTCATGCCGGGTTGAAAACGGTTTTGCGGTTTGAAAGATGTTTCCACCTGTTCACCAAAGTATGCATGTAGCATGAATGCTTGTCGAAGACAACAAATATGACGGGGTTATTAAAAACAAAAATAATTTAATAAAGCAATATATCTGAGTAATTTTTTTACTTGAAATGTTTGAACCCCTCTGTGTGCCTCGTAGCTTCAGACTTGCAAGTCTGTTGTTTGGATAACACCTTTAACAAAATTGAAACTAATGAAACGGTGGGTTTAGACGCTCATAGATTCATTTCAATCACCCCCACTTTAGTTTAGATTGAATATGTTAAGGGAGCTTTACCTATAAACATAATAATTTATGGTTTTTACGCAAATCTGAGGAAAAAGTGAATTAAAGTCTTTGGACAATGTTTTGCCGGCACGGCGCATTCCAGGCTATGTGATAACGAATGGTCCGATGATGGACAATATCATCAGAGTCCAGTGACCTACTATACTAGTTCAGGGGAAAAACCCACCACGGAACACTTTAAAACATTTGTTAATTAGTTTAAATGGAGTTTTTTGTTTTAATGAATGATGATTTTTTCTAATCTATAAAATTTCAAACCTAGTAATGTTCTATTGATGTTAAAGGGGGCCTTAAAAATAACTTAAAAATGATTATAAAAACTCTTGATCAAGGTGGGTTACGTTTGGAACCCCCCCCCCCCCCCTTCCAAAAAAAAAATTAATTTGACCAGCTGCAGTAAGGTAATGTTTTAGTGAATGATTTAAGGGTTGTTCTTGTGTAATAGCCGAACTATCTAAAAACATTTTGTTGCCTACTCTCGGGAATTCCTTTTTAAATCACTCCGTCTGGGTTCTTTGTTTTTCTACGAATAGAAATACGTCAAACAATTTTATGTCTTCTAGCCAGCAAACCCCCCCCCCCCCCCCCCCCAACCAAAAACAATCTAACACTCTCTTTCTCTCTCTACCTACTCTTTATCTCCCTCCCTCCCTCTCTCTTTGTCTCTAGCTCTTCTTCTCTCTCTTCCTCTCTTTTTAGCACTCTCTATCTCTCTTTCTCTTCCGCTTTCTCTAACACTCTCTATCTCTGTCTCTCTCCTCTCCTCTCTCCCATCTCATTGTATTTATCTCCTTATTAGGCTTCCTGTTTATTTCCTTGCTTACCTATATTTTTTTATCATTACCTAGTACCATGTTAACACAGTTTTTGTTTTAAACATAATGCTCACACAAATACGCATAATTATTATGGGTGTAAGGTTGTTTTCACTCATTAGAAATCTAAACGAATTTTAATGTGTAATTCTGTATTATAACAGTTAATAATTATTATCTTCCTGGACTTTTAAAGGTAGATAATCGCGTTATACTTCAGCACAATTTTCAATTTTTTTTTTATAATGTCCCTGTATATAGTAAAAGCAAACCGACAGTGCCAAACATTTTAAATTTTCGCCTTTAGATTCAATAACAGCTATAGCTGCTAATACTCCCTCCCTCTTTCTAATAATTATACATTCTAGCTCCTTTTTAAGCTACTAATATTACCATAACCACTATAACACACTGCTTCTGTGACTTGTATTTATTGTAAGGGTAAGGGTAACAATTCAACAAACGGTCGCGAAATAGTGTATAATTTTGTTATTTCCCTTTACTAACAAAGAACCGTACTTTCAGCTCATGATCATAATTTTTTGTTGAAGTACCCCTCGCCCCATCGTGATAAAAACAATTAGATGTCTGTTAACTAAAAGTGAATTTTAGATACGTTTCTTTTTCGTGAGGGGACACTAAAATCTTCTATTTGCAGTTTTGGTAAAATTAGACATAAATAGCATGATAAGGTTTTATATTACAGATTAACCAGCAAAACAAAACTATAGGGGGTTGGCAGTCGGGTTATAAAGAAAAATTTACATTAGAACCACTGGCTTGGCCGTAAGTCTGTTGTCTGAAACTTTGATTGTAGTTTTCTCAAAAGCGTAAAAAGTGCAAAAGGAAACTTTTTTAAGGTCACCTCGCTATTTCAAACTATAACCATTCTTTTTGGAAAAAAACACAACTTTTTTAACCCATATCATCAACGCATCCGATAAGATCGGGTGCATGATTTCCACACAAAGATGGAATCGGAACTTAAACACATTTTAGAGCGTACAAAGCGTGCAAGTTATTATTAAAGTTTTATGGCGTTTGTACGCCATGAATTCAATGACCCTAGTGATGCTGATGACATAAATATTTTTTTTAGGCTAACAGTGATGTTAATAATTTTGGTAAAGATTATGATGATGGTGATGGTAATGATAATAGTGGTGAGAGAGTTTCAGGACTAATCCAGACATTTCATGAAATTTACATACAACTTAGTCTGTAAAATAAAACTCGCTGTCATAAATTTAAAAGAAAAACTGTATTATTATAGTAAATACAAACACTTATCAGGCATTGCTAAAGAAGGATGATAGGCAATATTGGTTAATGTACAACGAGAAGTCAAATAAATAATTTGTCAGAATTAAAATCTGTAAAAAAACAACAAAAAAACAACAACAATGAAACACAAAAAGTCATTTCGGCACATTATTATGACAAAAAAAAATTAGCTCGCACTTTGACAAAACACAAACAGGAACAGAAATGTAATATCATATCATATAATTTTCGCGGGCACCATTTTGGCTGGTATAAATAATTAATTTGCTTATGCTAACTATGATTTCAAAATTAGCAAAATGAATTATGTATGTCTTCTAACTCTTCTTCAAGTACTGACTTCTCGCCACTTTACATTCAAAGCAATTGAAAAAAAAAAGAAAACAACAAAAAGTTACTTTATCAGAAACAAATATATTCAGCTCTCTCGATCTCACAAACTAAATACAGTAAAACACGCAATGGGACTCCATTGATCCAAACTCGCGAAGAAGCTACACTCTCTTACAGCTACGTTTGCCAAATAAATACTAGCAAAAAAAGGCCCACTTCTAATTCAAGCCCCACTCCCCCCAACCCCTAAAAAATGTTGAAAAATCAATATTTTCTTTTAGAAAGAAAGGTATTCCTCAGTTTTTAACGGATAATTTTATACTATAAAATGCAACGATTGATTTTTGAAAGTGTACGAGTTTCGGGGGATCCCATTTGACTCATGCTAATAAAATACGCCATTTTATAACTGGGTGTGTCGGAACGATAATTTGCCACGCGGAATCTTGTTATTTTTCAATAATTGTTGCACCAATTCCTATCACACCTCATTGGAGCTAGAGAAAATTAATATTTACAGAGAAACCAAAAGAAAAAATATATTCCACATCCCAGCGAAAGATGAAAAAAAGGAAAAAAGGATTGATTTTCAAAGTGCCCGAAAATCTGCGGACAACATTTGAGCCCTACCGGTAAATGTTTTTTTTTTTTGCCATTTTCTAACTATGTTTGCAAGAACGATAATTGCCCGCAGTTAGTATAGGTCTTCTTTATTTGCAGGCCTTTCTATCGCTAGTCATTGGGGGCATTACAATTGATATGTAAAGAGGACTTAACATAAAAAGGAAAGGCACATCCTAACGAAAGCTGCAACACAAAAAAGCGATTCAATTTAAAAATACCGCAATACTTTTCACGCTCACCATTTGACCCGTACTCACCAAATAAGTTGCGCCATTTCATAACTAGATTTCCGAGAATGATAATAGACCACGGGAAGTCTTCTTCGGTTGCTCGAATTTCCATCAGACCTTCATTCAAAGCAAGAGGAATCGATATTCCCGACCCAAAAACTCACCCTGTAGTCCAACCTGGAGGTTCCTAGCCAAAAAGACGTATTATCTGCTCGCAGTTCTGTCTACATTTCCCCACAATAATGTCCCCTGTTTGTCTGATGCCCAGGTTAACATGTAATCCAGGCGCCAGCGCTGTCTCCCCTCCGACTTGTCGGCTTCAGAGCTCCATAGCCCGGGTCTCTTTGTTGATCTCCAGATCTAATAAGCGTCGGTTGTTAGCTCACCCCGTTCCTCTAATCAAATAGTCGTCAGCAGCTGGCCCAAATCGAGTTAGTCCCCCTCGCCGTTTTACGTCAGAATGCAAAAAAAGTGGACCCCGAAACTGGGCCTCTCTCTATCGCCTGTGTACCCTTCCATAGTTCAAAATACTCCGACAGTCGAAGCTATTCATGTTCAAATCGAATCGATGTCCGCGAGAAATTAAGCATAGCCAGGGTTGCGACCTCAGCTTTTCAGGTACTAGACATTTTCTTCTATGTTTTTACCTCAGATCATGTAGTTGGTTACTTGCTTATTTTCTCTTCTTTCGTGTTTTATTGTGTGGAGTTAGCCAAAGGGCGCAGGCTGAAGTGGCTGCTGGATCGGAAAAGTAAAATAAACTATTGTGTGGAGTTAGGGTTCCGCGGCAATTTCGTTTTTATTTCTTCTGTCATCGCCTGCTGCCGAATAAACTACAAGACAGCTTTATTTCATACCGGTCCTTGCCTGTCGGTCCTTTTTTTTTACATTATTTAGTTGGCCCCTACACCCCTTCACCCTGCTGTGTCCATCAAAGCTTTATCTATTCCCTTTTCTCTCTTCTAGTCTGTCTCTTTTCCTCTGTCCCTATAACTGTTTTTCGTGTGTCTATCTGTCTGTATGTATCCGTCTCACTCTCCCCCCCCCCTCTTCTCTCTCTCTCCTTTCTCTGTCTGTGCACTCTATCTGTTTTTCTCTTTCTTAATCTCATCACATATTCTCTTCTTCTCTCTTTCTCCCTTTTTCTCCTTTTCTCTATTTTCCCTTTCTCTCTCTCTCTCTCTCTCTGCCTCTGTCTCTTTCTCTGTCTCTGTCTGTCTGTCTCTCTCTGTGTCTGTCTCTCTCTCTCTGTGTGTCTATGTCTTTCTCTCTCTCTATCTCTTTATTTCTCTTTCCCTTCCTCTCCTCTCTCTGTGTCTCTGTCTGTCTGTCTGTCTGTCTGTTTGTCTGTCTGTCTGTCTGCCTCTCTCTCTATCTCTCTCTCTCTCTCTCTCTCTCTCTCTCTCTCTCTGGCATATCCAATACACACTGAGCGTGTCCTAGCGTCCCCAAGGCTAAATACAAAATAGAACTGCAGCGCACTAAGATAATTATTCCTCTCATAACACATGCGTGCACGGACTAATCCAGTTACGAAATCCCCAGGAACAATAATACCCCGATGCCATTCCGTGATGAAGAAAAACGGGTTTCCTTTCCCAGACGTATCTCCATGAGGACCTTCACGTTACCGTCTACATAGGCATCATCGTGTGCTGCTTCCATCGGCTTAATATTTGAAAGTATTTTGTGGCATCGCTAGGAGACTGGACTACAGAAAAATCATAAATACACGTATTTAATAATAAAAGGGAATAAAGTAAATTACAGGTTGGAGTGACACGAGTCGTCATTTAAATTTACTCGAGATAGAATCTTTCTATTTAGAGACTGAGGAAGAGGAAGGAAATGGGTAGAATGACACATAGAAATGGGCGAAGCGTGACTCGCAAGGTACATAGTTACGAGAGATAAAAAGTCATAAGGATGGGTTGAAAGATATCTAATCTGTAGATGAAAGTAACGTATGATGAAAAAAGGTAATAGGAGTGAAAAAGATGACTAATCTGATGTAGAAAGGCAAGATTATTTTGGATGATATACGAGAAACATCTCTTTAAAAAGAAAGGCTGGTATCTTGTGCCCAACCTTATATGTCTAGCACCAAGCATGATGGACAGTGTAAATAATCTCTTTATATTACGGAATTTATCTCCATCAACTGTGTTATCTTTTACGATCCCTTTCTATTACTCAATTTATCTCCATCAACTGTGTTTTCTTTTCCGATTTCTTTCTATTACTAAATTTATCTCCATCAACTGTGTTTTCTTTTCCGATCCCTTTCTATTGCTAAATGTATCTCCATCAACTGTGTTATCCTTTTCGATCTCTTTATATTTCTGAATTTATCTCCATCCACTTTATTATCTTTCCCGTCTTTTTTTTATATATCTCTCGGAATAATATGATTTCGCTTTTTCTCATTCTTCTTCTCGAACCCCTTTTCCAATAATTATATAATTTCATTCACAGGAAAATCGGTTATTCAAAGTTTATTTTTCATTTCATATCAAAACGCTGCCTCTAGGTTTATTCTGTTGATTCAAACAGAACAAGCCATTCGCCAGAAGACCCCCCCCTCACCCCCAAGGCGTGAATGTCTCGTCTCTTCCATAAACATGATTTTCTAAATCTGAAGAATTGGCAAACGGTTTATTTACTTGACAAATGATTGAAAATTGATTTTTAATCTGTGTTTCACTCTTAAGATCTTCAAAATAAATACAGTGAAATCAACATGAATAAAAGGTTTGTGTGCCTACGTTGCTAATCTAAAATAATGTAAACATAATTCTTTTTGCTTGTAACATCATATACACATACTTGAACTATAGGACCCATATCAAATATCGGTATCTAAACAAAGTCATGATATTTTGCTTAAAATATAAGATGATTGCCAAATTATGGTACTTTAACTTTATTTTGTTTTCTTTAGGTATGCATTACTGTACACATTTCGGCGTCAAAACAAACAGAAAACTCTCGATTTCTCAGACATTTTCCATGGCTGTTCTTTTTCTCTTTTATCGAAACCGTTCAACTCTTCTAACCCGAGAACCTGTATATGGCAAGATATTATTTGCTCCCATTTGAATTGGTCCTATTTTAAGATTCTAAACCCATCCCTGTTTATATGTTTGTGTAACCAGTGTCAATTCTCGCTCGCCCCCTCCAACCACCTCTTGACAAAACGCTTTTTGCTACTTTCCATACATTTTCAATTATGATCATTTATAAGCCGGCATCGATTTTGTATTTCCTCCAAAGATTTGTCCTTGCCACTTGATTTGTCTGTCACCGTTTCCAGATTTCCCCTCTAATACAATATGATTTAGTGCGATCCCTGGACAGAGAGCTGTTACTTGCTAGTAGCCCAGTATTGCTTTTTTTTTTTACACACTTTAACACATTTTCATGGAATCTTTTCAGAAGTTCTGAAGTAGATAAGCTGTTTTACTGTATTAAATATCTGTTTTTAGTTGATAAAACTAAAGTTGACAAAAATAATAAAAGTTTGTGCCACCTAAAACACCATTGGCTCAACACATAGGGTTGACAACAACACAATACATTATAATTATATTAATTTGTAGTATTTTCTTGGTAACTCAGTGCGAAAAAAAAGAAATAAGCGAGGGAAAAAAGTGTACCAATTAAAGATTGAATTCATTAAAATATTGTCATAAACAGTGTGTCACCCCTTCAACGCCTACATACACACACATACTAAAGGAAAATAATACATTGTATCCTAATTCTTCATCTTTTATTTTAGTATTCAATTTGGAAGCCCACAAAGGCGCTTGAAAGTAGTAACTTAATACTGAAGAAAGGTTACATAACACATGTGAAAATTATAATTCTGTTCTGTTTTTATCCCCTTTCTTTCACGCAGAAAGTAATCCGAGGATAGTAGTGCTAGTGAATCGTGACGTCGACATCGTATCCACATTTAAAGCCACCCATTAAATTTTATTTTGCAGTAGTTCTACAAATAAATGCCATGAAGTTGCAAGTGTAAGATAATTTAATTGTTTAATTGCATTCATGTTTTGATTTTGTTTCGTTTCGGGTACCGGTTGAGTGGAATGAAAAAAAAAAAGTAAATGGGGGTGGGGAGGGAGGGGGGTACTTTTGTTGTTTTACATTTTAACAAAAAGAAAATTTGAACAAATAGGTATACTTAGCTTTTAACTAATAATACTGTTGGTGCCCTAAAACCTCTTTTTTGTGTAATTTTTTTCATAACAACGGTGATGTCTTAAAATACAAAATACTGTTTACAATGCCTTTTCCCAGCCTTTTCCTCCTTCCAGTGACTGAAAATCATTGACATCAACAACACTAGACTAGAATTTTTCACTAAAAACATAAGTGAATAAAACCCAAAGAATCAACAAGGTACAGGACCCTCCAAACGAGCAATGCAATATTTATCAGTTATTGAATTAAAAGGTTATGATGACTTTGAAGCTATAACAGCACATAATATTATTGTCATTGTTTGCGTGCTCCCTGGTGAACATAATATGGTTAGGTAGAATGCAGTTTAAAACAGTTTTATTGCCAGAGATCAGAGTTATAATCTTCGGATAATGGCAATCATGCGGTTATGAAGGGTTTATCATGGTTAATGATTTTCGTTGCGTGTGGAATGTATTGGGCGAGGCCCAACCCGACCCCTTACAGCGCGAGGCGAAGATTTTCCTAAATCACGTAATTGGTTGACTGTGCGCCAAGCTGTTTATTTCTTAATCAACTGTTTGTTTTTAGCCGTCATTATTATTAAACAAACGCGTCGAATCTCTTTATCTCTATTTCAATATGTGTCCATCTATCTTCAATGTCTGTTTCAGGTTTTCCTACCTCTATCTTTCTCTGTGAACATCTATATCTCTCCCTTTCGCGATTACTTTTTTTCTGAATATCAATCATATAATTGTCTGCAGCAATACGCATGTGTGTTTATCATTGTTTATATTTGTATTTCTTAGAATAAAAAAATACTACTAAAACGCCATACACATGAAAATATCTAATTGGAAAACTTCGTGTTTCAAATAAACTTGATGACTCCGTAGACAATCTTATGGGCTAAAAATGAATAACATGTCTTGGCTTCTTTTCGCATATCAAGATGTGTTTTTTCCTTTCTTTCAAAGATATATACTCAAAAGACTAAATACTTAATTCAATAAGCAACCTATAATTCACATTTAAGCACGATAGCTTTCGCTTAAATGACATAAATGCTATCTTTTGCATTCCGTGTCTAATTTCATTATTTTGTTTGTCTCAAATCGTGCCACAAAAAGAATAACACATAAGGATATCACTTTCTTTCCAGACGTCTGATAGGGCGATAGGATGCTATGATTTGGCAGGTCGTTGTGCCTCTTCTCATAAAATATGTCATCGTTTTTGTTGTTGTTATTGTTGTTGTTGTTGTTGTTTGTTGCAAAGTGCATGAATATAGGGGTGAGATTTCATAAAGATAAGGTGGGCTTTGTTTTAAAACCACAACAAAGATTGCGTTTAAATGAAGCGAACAGTTCAGTTAGTGGTGGTGTAACGCACCTGTATTTTTTCATTGGTCCTGTCTTTACTTTTCTTAGTTTTCAGTATGATAATAATGTCAGTGTATATTTTCATTGGGGTGAATACTCTCCCTCTCGACACTAGAGTACAGTTTGACCCGACAACAAACTAATAAAAATAAACTAGCAAAACATAATTATATGTTGTAACCAATAAGTTGAAGGAAATTTATTCAATTACTTGATCCTTTCAGATAATAAATCAAGCGCTTGGACAAGTATTCAATTCCTTAAAAACAAGATAAGAGCAAATTTGTGTTGACAGTTTTTTAATTATCACACTGAAAAAAGGAGATGCACTATTTTTTCTCTCAGATAAAAGATTGAAAACGTGTTATGGATAAACGCTATTCGCAATTTGTATTGTAGCAACTACGAAATTGCTACGGTTAGTTTGTTGTCTCCCTTTATTAATAGTTAAAGAATAAAATACTTGCTCAACATCTTGTACTGGAGATCGTCGCATGATGACTCCTACAGAGATGGAGTGTCCAAATCTTTTGGAGATCCAAGCAATAGCTAATGAGCGGCATGCCACACAATGGGGAGCCAGTGTAGCACATAGGTAGCTATTATAGACAATAGGGCACCTGTTTAGAACATAGGACATCTGTGCAGAACATAGGTAGCTACTATAGACAATAGAACACCAGTGTAGATCATAGGAAGCTAAAATAGACAATAGAACACCAATGTAAAACATAGGTAGCTACTGTAGACAATAGGGCACCAGCGTACACATAAGTAGCTACTATTGACAATATGGCGCCAGTATGGCACATAGGTAGCTTTTGTAGACAATACGACACTAGTGTAGAACATACGTAGCTACTATAGACAATAGAGCACTTGTGTACAAAATGGGTACCTACTATAGACAATAGGACACCAGTGTAGAAGTTAGGTAGCTACTATAGACAATAGGACACCAGTGTAGAACATAGGTAGCTACTATAGACAATAGGACACCAGTGTAGAACATAAGTAGCTACTATAGACAATAGGACACCAGTGTAAAACATAATTAGCTACTATAGACAATAGGACACCAGTGTAGCACATAGGTAGCTAATATAGACAATAGGGCACCAGTGTAGCACATATGTAGCTACTATAGACAATAAGACACCAGTATAGCACATAGGTAGCTCCTATATACAATAGGACACCTGTGAAGAAGTTAGGTAGCTACTATAGACAATAGGGCCTTAATGTAGCACATAGGTAGATACTATAGACAATAGGGCACCTGTATAATAATGGATAGCTATTACAGACAATAAGGCACCAGAAAGGGTCTCGTGGTACCACTGTTGCCTGACGTGGCAGAAAACAAGCAAGTTAAAGTTATGTCACCCAGAGTGTGCGAGACAAACCAGGGATGATTCACTGCATTCCTGCAGCGTTACCCGTCAGTGCAGTACTTCTCTGCATTTATCTGGAGAGAGAAGGCGTCAACTCTCTGAGACGCGAATGGAGGCTAGAACTCTGAGCCGTCTTGCAAGAGGTCTGAGTTTCAATTCTCAGTTCTTGTTCGTGTAGGATTCCTTAGCATAAAAAAATAATGTGGTGAAGGTGTAACTTAAGGATGTTACTTATTAATTAGGGGTTAACTCTGATATGTGTGGTTCTGAAATAGCTTAAACTCTAGCGCAGCATATTAGTTTTTGAGGAGTTTATTATTATTATCTGTGATTGTGTTACCACAGCGGTATATTTATCTTGAAAGTGGTTCTTCAATACAAACGTGGTTTGCGTTCTATTCACTCGCAATTTAATTGGCAAAAAGTGAATTCTGTTGTCTTGGTTTTGGTCAACTTTACAACTCAAGAAGCCCGTTTACCGATAATTCAAACTTTTGAAGTTTGTTAGTAATATTTCATCCGTAACGTGCTATGGTAAATTATTTATTATATTATATTTTTCAATTTTTTGCCACGTGTGTTTGTTCTTTGTTTTTTTTCTATGCTCTTCTCTATTTTAGACATAATTTATAGCGTGGCTGCAAATCCCTTACAACTTTTTAGGTCAGCAAAACAACTTGTTTTTTTTTAAATTGACTATTTAGGCCTTAATACAATGAAAGAATGAA
Source organism: Elysia chlorotica (assembly GCA_003991915.1). NCBI lineage: Eukaryota > Metazoa > Mollusca > Gastropoda > Plakobranchidae > Elysia > Elysia chlorotica. Next base: position 205,925 of record RQTK01000370.1, on the reverse strand, counting down.
CACATGAACAATGATAGTGGCAGAGTTTTACTTATTGATCATGATGCAGGTTACAAAGTACGATTACATTAATTTTTCACGGATCATCAATCAGTAAAGGATTATTAGACAATGGGCATCGTAATAAACATTTTTGTATCTATGGCAAAAATATAACTTCTATAGGTTTCTTTTAAAAAGTAATACCATAACTACACAGCTCCTTTTTTTAAAATTAAAAAAATCTACGTTGTTTCGATTAATGATTGCGCCGATTTCAATTGTAGGATGATTGTGAGTGAAGGGAGGAAAACTGTTAGCAGCTGCAAGATCAACTTGGGTATGAGACTTCATCGTCTGGCTTTTTTGGTTGCATCGCTAAATTCAATGAAACCAAAGAAAATAAGACATGTAGTTTTACTCGATCCAAAACGCAGCAATCCACTCAGTTTATACATTATTTTTTATTAACAAAACTCTACGATACTTAAGTATACTTTTTGTTTTCTTGGGGATGTTCTCTTTATAGCCACTTCAAATAAGAACTATAGATAGCTAATTGGTTCATTATCACCCAAAAGGGCAAGTTTGATTTCAAAATCACCAGTGTAAGAGTTGACCAGGTTTGAGATCCCGCAGACCAGAATCTGGTGATAGAGGAGGGTCTTCACACCGCTCAGATTGAGAGCATCGACCAGGACAATGAACCTGCTCTCGGCTTCTCTCGGCTTCTCTCGGCTTCTCTCAGCGTCTCTCGGCTTCTCTCGGCGTCTCTCGGCTTCTCTCGGCTTGTCTCGGCTTCTCTCCGCTTCTCTCGGCTTCTCTCGGCGTCTCGCCCCACGGCAGACTACGCACACGTTATTAGTTAGTTCTAAACAGTTGATACTTTACGTCGTAAGTACAACGTCGGGGTAGCTTATAACTCGTCCTTAGTCTTCACGTTCCTATATCTTAAGATATGTCGTAAATTACCAAGACGTTGTACTTACTACGGCTTCTCTGTTGGTTTATATGTCGTATTTAGTATGGTAGAACTTTTCGCTAATCAGGACAACTTAATGGCCGTAAAGCGATAAACTTGACATTTTACAAGGTTTGAAAGTTTATAACCCAGACTAGGATAAAAACATTTTGGAGCATTTATTGAACTTTGGGTGGGGAAACTAACACAGTAAGCATGCATGAAAACTGTCAAATTATGATTATTATATTTATTACTTTCTTACACATAATGTTTTAGGAACATTGGCATAATGTGCGCATTAGGGAATAAAATGACTTAGTAATGGACAGAGTATTTCACCCACAATTACTTGGCGCTAGAGCGTCTGTAGATTAGATAGAGGAGCATCTTTGAACTATCGGGAGGACAATGAACCCACTCAGTCTAGCTCAGTCTAGCGCGGTGCACGCAGACACAATTATTTTATAAAATCTGACACTTTGCGTTGGTTTAAATTTATGACCTTTCAGTTTTTCTGGAACTTTTCAGCGTTTTATGGTAATAATGGGGTCATGGTCGTACAAGGATAAATAAATTTACGGCTTCTGGCATGTGTGAAAAATTGGAAAAAAACGCATCAATAGAAGATGGATGGGGAAAGAATAAACATCTTAACGAAATTTCACATTAAGATAGAAGGGGAACCTACTTTATTGGGCATTATATAATAAAGAAGTTTAACAAGTTTATTTTTTTTCTCTCTTGACTTTCAGATCAGTAAATGTGTACTCCGTTTTGCAGCCCACGCTATCACAATTCTACTTAATAAATGATGCATGTGCAGATAAATTACGATACATTACTCTTTGGACATCACCTTCAAGTTAACAAAAAATGGGGAAAAATTTATTCTCTGAAGCACCTCTCAAGAATGTATTTGAATAAAGTACATCTCAAGAATCTATTGGAATAAAGAATTGAGTTATCAGCAGACACATCCTCTATAGCAAAATAATCATATTTCACAAAAAGGTTGTCCACTTCTCTGGAAAACACCAGTTATCTACAAGTACAAAATGTCTTGCTGTCATTTTGTAATAAATTGTTTTTCCCGGTCGCGGGGTTTATGTTCTCCTTTAATTGAGTTACTCTACTCATCTGCTGTCATTAGTGCTTGATGGGTTAAGGAGTTAACGAACTATGCAACACACACTTTTAGTAATTTGTACATGGATGAGAGCATTCAGTTTTTTGTTAACCACTTGACCTCGAGTCGGACGATGTGGTTCGAGTCTAGGTTTGGGCTTTGTTCGGACAAAGAAATAGGTTTTAGGTTTTTCTTCTTGGCTTTTTGTAGTTTTATCTCAATCATACTTTCGACGGTAGACTCTTAAAAACATTTTTTTATAGTTCGTTATGTCTAGTTTCAGAAAATATATACTTTTACAACCTTCTAACTCATAATCATAGAGATATAAGCATTCTATTATACTACACTGTTTTTTTTTAACTCACCATTTGTATCCACCAATCACGATACCAAAAATTTCTGTTATCCCACGGGCAAGCGGTTAAGTAAATAAATTTGGAAAACACTTAGTGACTGATTTCAATTTTGTTTTTAGAGTTTTATCTCATCCAACAATACGGAAAACAACAAAAATAAAAGTTCGTGTGCTAGGGTGCTAGGGTGCGAGGGATTCTTTCTAAAGCGCTTGTCTAGTAGTGTAAACAAGAACCCAAAACAAACTCACAAAGCGGGAATGTTTAAGGTCTGTAGGAAGCCAAAATAAGGCTGGCAGATCTGTGGTTGTTGTAGTGCAGCTCTAAGTGCAAAAAAGCATAACACACGCTTCATGTTTTGCCAACTCCAATACTCAAAGAACAGGATTAACTATGCCAGAGTCTGCACGTTCAAAGTTCACAAACACAGACGATTAAAGAGAAAAAAGCACATTGTGTAAAAGGCAGCCGAGCCAGGTAAAACGACTGAGGTGTCCTTGAGACTTTGTTCTACCTTGGTACCCAGTACATGTATTCTTAACTGGCAGTTTTTCTAACTGGCGTAATGAATGTGGTAGAGAGAGAGAAAAATAGAGAGAGAGAGAGAGAGAGAGAGAGAGAGAGAGAGAGAGAACGGAGAGAACGGAGAGAATGGAGAGGAAAGAAAAGAGTTAAAGAGAGCTTTTTTGTTTGTTGTTTAGCTTCCAACGTGAGCACTATATAATAGGCTTTTTGGTGGACGGAACCCAAAGCTAAAAAATTGAAGAGAGAGAAAGAGAGAGAGAGAGAGAGAGAGAGAGAGAGAGAGACAGAGACAGAGAGATACAGAATGAGGAAATGAGGAAGAATAGACTTAGTAATTGTTTTTCGTTTTCAAAGATTTGCAAATAATTATCAACCCATTGCAAATTTTGGCGACATTAATTTAATCAGTCTGCTAAAGCCATTAAATTCTTGCAGCCTTCTCTCACGTTAACCAATTCTATTCCAAAGTATCCCTCTACGTTGCTAAATTTAGGAACTTATGAGACAAAGAGTCGGCGCAGGCAGGCAATCCCGGATCAGACTGGGACACTATACCTGGTGCTCCGTGGATTAGAGACCGGGATTCTGGAATTTCTACGGATTAGCCGCGCTAGGGACGGTCAGAGCGGGTTAGCTGCTGGCGGGGATTATCTCGGCTCTGGACACACAGACCAAACAGGCCGGGTACATCACAGCTGACCGTACAGCTGCTGGTCAAGTGGTCAACCCGCCAAACACGTAACAACAAACACTGTCGCAGCAGCCAGCACGGACCACAGCCCCCTGCGGCGGTTTGCAACTCTTGAACGTTTTAAGTCATGGTTGTTTAAGCCTAGAGGAGACGAGGTTAAAGACGTAAATTAGCAACAAGTTACAAAGCACCAATCATGTCTATTCCGGACTTTGTTTCTGCCTTGACTTGACACAGTAACGAGGATTGAGACGTATTGCCACACGTACCGTATGTATAAAGGCAGGCTACAGCTGACTCTACAAAAGTCTCCCTTTTTAGGCCAATGGTAGACGTGATTCTAATGGAACCTGACTCAAAAGCTCTGAGCTTAAAAGACCTTTGGGAAAGCATTGGTTTAAAAAATCAATAAATCAATCGTCACAAGCTTGATATGTCAAACACGGTTATGCTTTAGCCATAGTTTGTGTGATTACGATTATAAACATTAGGAGTGCGAAGGTAATGATTATTTAGTTGAATACACTAGACAAAAGAGGCAATAACTGTGTTTAGATAGGGTCCTATTCAGTGCGAGCCTTTGCGATCTGTCACAGACAGTATTGGCGTAGATTAATGCGCGTGTGGGTGTGGTAGGTATCCTGTGTGATTCCTTCATTTGCTTTGGTACCGAGATTATCCTAATTAGCAGTACGTCAGCTTTTTCTCACGCGCATTCTTGGACATCAGAAATTAGTTATGTTCAGGCGGATTTTCCCAATAAAGTACTCGCCGTTGCTTAGATCAAAGGCATTCTTTGGAGAGAAAACCCCGCGCATTCCGAAGTCGCCTACGCTAATCAGAATTCTAGAAATGCAATTGATTTTTCAATCTTAGCTAAGCAAGTAAATCTGTTATGCTTCAGAAACAGTTGAACCGTGTTCATTTCCACAGGCAGACTTTTAAAGGTAACTTGTATCGGTGAAGGTGATTCTTTTAAAACAAGGAAACAGTTAGACCATTAAAACCTGATTATTTGAACCTTTGTTTTCAGTCATTAAATATAAAATGGTCAATTGTTTGTGTTAATCTAAAATATGGTTAGATAAATTCGTCCAAGGAAAAGAAAAACGGTAAAAATAACAGGAGTTTGTAGAGGACGTTGTAATCTGTGCCAAATGACAAAACAAAGTGTCGTGTAGGGTGATGGAATCTTATGTGCTGAAATTGATTTTATAAAAAGGTTTGAATTCTGTGCAAGTTAAAATGTATTTATAACAAGAAAATAGCTGTCAGTTTGTCAAAAGCGTTTTTCTTAAAAGTTCGAACTTGTTTATACAGCTCTGTGGACAATATTTAGTTTCAAAATATATATTTTGTGGAAATAACCACCTGTTTGAAACAATTCTGCTACGAATATTCGTATTTAGATAAATATACGAACCATAATTATTTCCCACACAAGATTGATTACACATTGAAGCAGAGAAGTTTCTTGGAGACGAACACGGCTGTTATAGCGTGCGTATGTAAATTTAGCTATATAAAATTGAACATTTTTCTTTTTGTGTGCACGAAACATTCGGGAGACACGCCAATAATTCGTGGAGGTCAGTTCTCTTCATTTTGGCTGCGAGTTACTCCAACTGGCAAGATGGTTTCCTTCGAAGACTTGGATTGGCGCAATACTGTCAAGAACAAGTCGAGAAAGCCAACAGGTAAAAGTAAGAAACCAACTCACTATATGCTTCTGTAACATTCTCTGAATATACTTCTAAACGTGATCGTTCTCTATGTGAGTCACTCGCTCCCCTTTTGTCAATGTACCTGTTTGTCACCCTTTTAGAAAATCAATAAAAAAAATAATGTAGTTTGCAAATTCCACATTTTCTAGCTTAATGTTTAATACTAATTATCGAGAACTTGCGTTTCAGCCAAGTGACAGACAAAGGGTGATGGGTTGGTTATGTGGGGGCACTGCTATAGTCTTCAGACATTATTGGATAACGTTCAAGTACTTACAAAGTGAATGTCGCTCTAATCGTATTATGCAATGAGACGTGTTTCGACCCAACTGTCTGTACATATTACTGAACGTTGTAGGACTCCGCCCTTCTTGATTTTTTTCTTTATATCTCTATTTTGATCTCGCTATTCGCTCTTTAGTTCTCTCTTCATTGAATATTTTATTTTCAATCTGTCTTCCTGCCCCTACTATATTTTTCACTCTGTCGCCCGTTGGTTGTTTTCGTTCTCACTCTATTTATCTTTCATTGTCTGTCTTAATCTTTTTTCTTTGTCTAATGTTTTTCTTGATCTATCTTCCTCTCTTATCATCGAACTATCGCTTTTCTTACTGCGTAACCCCACCTTTAAAAATACACCTCAAATAACTATTTTTCGTTATTTTAACTTAGTTTAACCTGCTGTATCTCTCTTTACTCAACTCCGCTTTATCAATCTCTCGCTTTGTCTATCCCACTTCTGTATGTCTTTATCTCTGTCTGTTTCTGTCGTTGATTCCCTGTCTGTCAGTCTGTCTCTCTCTCTATCTCCCTCTCTCTCTTTCTTCGTCTCTCTCCCTATTCATGTCTCTGTATTTCCCTCCTACCCTCACACTCTTCTTTATAATTGTCACCTTTGCTTTTGTACTCTTGTAAGTTCTTCTCTTTTCTTTTTCCGTCGTATCGCCTCAGGCTGGCTGACTCCATTTTTTGATTATTATAACACTTTCATGAATTATACACAAAGAAGGAGAGAGGAAATTAGAGAGAGAGAGATAAAGCAAATGAGAGATATGTTAGGGATTGAAAGCCGATAGGGGACATGTTTGTTTTCATGGAAACAGCATAGTTTCAAATAATTTTATTAAAGAAAAACCAAAAGCAACAAAAGGAAACAAAAATGTCTATTTGGCAATAACAAAACTAATCTTACTTGTTAAAGGCGAAAGCGCCAATATTTATTTTAAGGTGAGATTTTGATATAGCTTTATTTAGAAAATCATATCAGTGTATTGTGGAAGGTTGTTCACCGCCCTATAACTTCAAGCTCAGAAATAGAATTGTTCAAAATTGTATCGTAACGTTGGTAACAGCCACTGTAAACAAACTGGTTATTGTACGTGCGGATAAAGACCCATGATAAAACTGACCTTACAATGCTGTTTTAAGGCTGTGTGCTTGTATCGGTACATCTGTACGTACGTGAGCACTACTTGGAACAAAGTACGCCTGGTGCGGATAAAGACCAAGATCTCGATATCCACTATATATATATACTTGACGTGAGCACTACTGTTCGTGAAGGGGCACTAGCATGTGCAGACTAATACCATTGACTTTAGCTTAGAAAGCTATCTCAAAGTTTTAGATATCAACATGTCTATATGGATATGGACACCATTGTAAGCACATAGACTCTTGTAAATTTGTATAAAGCCCCTGATAGATTAACGGAAGAAAATATATTAATACATCTGCTCGCACAAATTGTGGCATTACACAACTATAATATTATTAAGGCCGTATGGTTACATTCATACGTAAATATGTACGTACGTGAGCACTACTTCGAGGAATCTAACTCTTATACTTAAGATAAGATAAGAAAAGACTTTATTAATCCCTTTTGGGGAAATTGAGATTGAGATGCCCATTTACAATAAAATTAAGATAATACATATTAAACAAAACAATACAGTTATAAAAAAAGTAAAAAAGACATTTGAACATGTATCACTGATTATATCTAAAAACTGCCAACAAATCCTGGATACAACTTGCGGATAAAACCACATGATAGATCTTACCTTAGACAACTATTGTAAGGACGTGTTATTTTATTGATACATCTGTACATAAATGAGCTCTAGTGCCAAGAAAAACAACTCACATGGATAAAGAGACGTATGGGATAAAATAAAGAGCCATGATAACCTGACCTGCTGTATAAGCGATAACTGGGGAAGCGCTGCCAGGCGCCAACAATTCCGCATCCCGTCTCCAGTGTCTCTCACCGCCTTGCGTCTCGTGTTTTGATAAGCAGCTCTGTATGTGGATAGGGTATCGATAATCTACTGCTCCTTCAAAAACTGCAAGTGCCAACCAAAGTCCTTGTGGGGTGCAGGTGGTGATGCAACAATTGGATTGATAGTTTTTTTTAAAAAAACATCCTTGTATTTTACATAATTATGCGATGGTTTTGTAGTGCGTTATCGTTTTGTTCTTGGTGTTATTGGAGAGACCACCCATCAATAGATGGGCCCATGTCCAATAGAAGCTTCCATCACGGCTTTATACACTCAAAAACATGGAATTAAACATCTTGCAGCTCTTGACGGAAATAAAATTAAACATAAATAAGGTCACTGTGATCTTTTAGACATGGATTGTCTTGTAAATTCTAGTTGTAAATCTGATAACGTTGCTAAAACTTTTAGATTTAGAATACCCAATAGATAATGACATAAACATTATTTGCTTCTGGTAAAAGATAGCAAATCTGTTGACATAGCTATACATTTTTTAAAATGTTGTTGTTATAAAGTTTTGTTTTACTGCTGATATTGATTTCTTTTTTTTGGTATTGATCTTGTTTTGTTAAGTAAACGATTGTTTTTTTTTGTAACTCACAACGTTCACGGATATATTTGTATCTTCTTCTGTTTGTCTTGTTGCAATTGTTGCTGTTGTTGTTGTTCCTATGGTTGCTGTTGGCATTATAAGTTTTTGCACTGTCGCCCACGAAGTGCCGGTACCTGTTAAATCTGCTTCTGGTTTTTGTTTGTTGTTGTTTTTTTCGCTTTCTTTGTTGTTGTTAAACAACCCATTGCCAAGAACATCATCTCATTTGAGCGCTGCCCGGGGGTTTCGTATTTTAGCCATATGATAGCATGAATCTCTTTCCCTCATTTTTCACCCAGTGGTCCTCATAGACATTTTTTACACGGCGGTCCGAACCTGTAGTTTTATACCCAGGCCTAGGCCAATCATAAAACAGACAGGTACAGACGGTTATCCAATTAGTAGGGAACAGGGTGACCTGCATGGGAATCAACCCACAAGTCGTCCACCAGCAGTCGCGCGCTCTACTAAAGGATCAACATGGAATCTATCCATCTGTTTTTTTTTTTGTTTCGTTTTTTTGTTGATTTTTTGAATTCCTTATGGCAGTTTCAGTTCTGCTTTGAACTTTCCTTAGATTGTTTCCATCTATTATGTAGATTGTTCTTTTTGACCTTTTTTCTGCCTAAACATAATAGCGTTAGAATTTCTATTGTTATTGAAAAAAAAAGCGACGAACGATGCCTTTGCGTATTTTGGCGTACACAATCTTTATTTTACTCCTTTGGTTTGTTTTACAAACAGTAAATTTCAACGTTTTGCTTGGCTAAGAGATTTACAATTCTATGGTTTCAGGGGTGAGGTTCCTAACCTACCAACAATAATATTGCCTTGAGACAAATAATATCTAGCATTCTGGTACCAAAAAAACATTCGAGCACAAAATGGTATTAACACAGAAGTCAAACTTGAAAAAAAAGAAAAAAAAAAGAATGGAAATTATACAGCTATATGATTAATTTCCCTCGATCTTTTCTTGATGCTGTGAAGCTACTGAGCAAAGTGAACGATAACATAAGCTTAGCAGATAAGATCTTTATTCTTGTTGATCACAACTCATCAGGTATCGATGGAAATTTTTTACACTTTCCTTATAGAATCGTCTTCCCTTGAAGTACTCGATTTGCACTTTACCCAGGTTCAATCCAATTCACATAGGAGGTAATCTTTCATCTTAATAGGCTATTATATCTAGACGGTTAACAAAGATGTCTAGTAGATTAGAGTTGAGAACAGAGACAAAATGTGCAATATCAAACAAAATTACCATCTGCTAACGTAAGAGCTAAATGTGTTAAACCGTACCAATGTCGCCATTTTACATGAGTAATCATGGGTGTTCTAAGTGCTTGCGATTGGAAATCTCCCAGCCAGGTTGCGTCTTAAAAAGAGGAAAAATATGTGATTGTAGAGATAAAAATATACTCTTTTTAGCGTCTCCACCAAAAGAAAGGATCGTAAACATGTGGCGAGAGAAAGATCCATGGAATTTAATTTTTTAATACATTCTATTTTAGGTATAAAAAGGAGGTGATAAAATCAAAGATATTAGGGGGAAAGTTGAAAAAGCAAAATGAGGTAACAGAGAGAGAAAGAGAGAGAGAGAGAGAGAGAGAGAGAGAGAGAGAGAGAGAGAGAGATAGAGAGAGAGAGATAAAGGAAAAATATTTTGAGATCAGGTGATATTATCATCATTGCTTTTATATGAAGTTCACCAAAAAATAGGTAACGTGTTACAAAAATAATGTAGCCTTTAATTTCATTGATATTGTAAGTGAAAAAATATTAAACTTTTTAGCAAACTTTATGAACTAAGATTTGGCAGACCGTGGTTTTTTATACAGTAGCCAAGTGCTTGCTTAACACTATTTAAATGACAGAGTAGATATTTGTATTTATGTAGTAGTAGTAGTAGTAGTAGTAGTAGTAGTAGTAGTAGTAGTAGTAGTAGTAGTAGTAGTAGTAGTAGTAGTAGTAGTAGTAGTAGTAGTAGTAGTAGGGTTATGGTGGTGGTATATGATAATACAGTTCTAATAATCCGTGTAATATTTAAAGGTATATTAATAATACATGTCATATCATCACCATATTACCATAATTTTTGGAGTGCTTAATTTAAAGAAAAAACGCAACTGCTTAAATTGGTTTACTCTAAGAGAAAGACAAAGACAATAAAAATATCAAAATCCCCTTCAAACACACAATAATAGGTTTAAAAGTAAAATTAGTCTTTGATAATATTTATTACTGAGTCTACTTGTACACTTAGCCGGACCTGAAAATCGATAATATACAGTGTTAAAAACGAGTGTTGTGAGAGGTAAAGGCACCTAAGGCTTAGGCTCCAGCCTTCATGCAAGGGCACGCGTGGACTCGGTGAGCCTGACAGCCTGACAGCCTGACAGCCTGGGAGAGGGGGCCGTGTGAGCGAATAGACAAACATCTTGAGATGATCAGAAACGTTCCATTGCAGATTAGAACTACGATGGTAACTTCTGTTTTATAAATTATTTCTAAATATAACTTTTTTAAGCTCAATTTTTGCTCACCTCTACAGGATCAACTACAGCACTGATATTCTTGAAATGTTCCATAAATATAGTACTAATTTTCGTCAAGTGCAATGGCACCTTTAAAATTCATAATTACTTACCGTTAGTTTACAAAACAACCTCTTTTCCCCCACTTTTATACTTAAGTCTGTAAATTTTTTGAAAAAAAAAAATAAAACCACCAAAAATTTATTTTTGAGTTATTTGTTCAACAGCAAGAAGCATTTCGAACATTTTCACACATCTATCGATTGGATTTAGATGGAAAATCTTATTCAATTTGTAGGCCCAATACTCCGTAAAATTATTTGGTTTCCATCCCCAGGACCAAGGCCTTGTCCTTTTAACTTTTTGCCTAACAGCTCACCCAAAATAACGTTTCTGTCAAATTTTGGCTTTCAATAATATTGAGTATCGTATGTCTATCCACATTATGAACGTAAACGTTAAATATTACAAAATATTTAACAATGTGTACAATCTTTCTTGAGACCCAGAAAACATCAATCTAAATTAAAAAAGGATCTTTTTGAAACAAAGACAAAAAAAATTGAGCCTCTGTGTGTGTGTGTCAATGCATTGCACCCTGTCTCAGCTAAGTTAGATCTACAATGGGGCTCTGTGTTTATCCGTGTCCACGCGCCCTGACTTGGCTAATTTAGATCTACATGGGCTGTGTGTATGTGGGTGTGTGTGTGTGTGTTTCCACGCGCCCTGACTTAGCTTATTAAGATATACGTGTACATGGGCTGTGTGTATGTCCACGCGCCCTGACTTGACTAATCTACAGTCATGGACCTGTGTATGAGGGACGGTAATCTACCCTGCGTACTGGAGATAACGGCACTCACCAACAGTGATGGGGCAGCAAGGTTATCTGCTCACCCGCAAACTAGACAGGGTGAAGGGTTAAGCCTGGACAAGACAGGGGAAGAGAGCGATAGGGAGGCAGAGAAGGGAAAGAGAGAGAGAGGGGGAGAGAGAGAGAGAGAGAGAGAGAGAGAGAGAAGAGAGAGAGAGAGAGAGAGGGAGAGAGAGATAAAATAGAGACAAAAATATGTATTAAGAGAATTTATGAAAGGGAGAGAGTCCAGACAGCGAAATATTATAAAAAAAAATAAAAAATTAAGAGGTTGAAAGAGAAGGAGCAAGAAAGAGGAGGAAAGAATGAAAATATGTAAAACAGGCAAATAAGAGATGCAGGTAAGGAAGGGAGGTTGGAAGAGCAAGTAGTGTAAGTAGCAACCAACAAACAGACGTGAAGGAAAGATATTTAGAAGAGGAAATGGATGGAGTTTGATACGCGTTTGAGAGAGACGGGGAGTGGGAGAGAAAGGTAGAGAGGCGAAAAGAGAGATTATCAGAAAGAGAGCAAAAGAGAGAGAGAGAAGAGAGAAAAAGAAAGAGAGATAGACAGAGAGAGAGAAAAAAAAAGAAAGAACGAGAGAGAGAGAGAGAGAGAGGGAGAGATAGAGAGAGAGAGACAGAGAGACAGAGAGACAGAGAGAGGGAGATTGAGAGAAAAGAAAAGTAACGTGAAATCTCATAACTGTGATAACGATTATGATGATCGCTTGGCTGAGAAGCCTCCCAGGTGGATTTTAAATGTGTAAACCTGGAGGCGTTTGATAAGGAATCGGTGCTGGAGCAGGGGAGAGAGAGAGAGAGAGAGAGAGAGAGAGAGAGAGAGAGAGAGAGAGAGCGGGAG